>JAAIIK010020108.1:32169-43467 GCA_014706435.1 Silurus glanis | reverse complement strand
TGTGTGTGTGTGTGTGTGTGTGTGTGTGTGTGTGTGTGTGTGTGTGTTTGTTGGGCACAGTCCTGTCCATTTGAATGGCCGGCCATCAATATGAATCCAGTTTGTATGAGGGGCCATGACTGTATAACAAAAGCTTGTCTGTCTGGCTACCTGGCCATCAGTATGCATGCAGTCTGTATGAATGGCCATGATTGTAAAACAATAGCTTGTCTGGATCCCTGTCCATCAATATGAATGCAGTCTGTATGAATAGCAAAATAGCCAAACCTCTATAACAATTGTCTGAAAGACCAGTTATCAATATGAATGCAGTCTGTATGAATGGCCACCTGAGTCTAACAGGTGGCTCTCAAACAGGGGGAGGAAGAAAAGGACCAGACATTTAAATGCTCAGATAAATGTTTGTAGGCATGAAATCAGTCCTGGAGCCATCCAGAAAATAATGGGTTGAAAGCCATATGTGTCATGAGTTTATATTTCATTGATTAATATTTCAATATAATTTTTTGAAGAAAAAATGAGATACCTAAAAACATTTATCTGAGACTATGTTTGGTCCTCTTCCTCCCACCCAAATTTTGGGACTCTCAGCTGAAAAAGACCTGACCTGACTGTTCCTGTCAACAGTATGCTACATACACAATTTAGGTATCTTTGGAAAGAAGACACTTTGGGTCTTACTACCCATTCATATTGTTCAAAAAGATAATGTTATAGACACTGAAGTGCCTTGAATATAAATTTACTTTATTGAAGATTTAATTTTATAATATATACAACATTAAAGTAGTCCTTGTGTCTCATGAGCCATAGGTATCATGAGTGTATATTTCAGATTTTATGAGGATATCATGAAAAATGAGATTCCTACAAACATTTACCGAAGACTATGTCTGGTCTTTTTCTTCCTCCCGTTTTTTTTGAGCGCCACCTGAGTCTTAACAGGTAGCCAGACAAGCTATTGTTTTACAATCATGACCATTCATACAGACTGCATTCATACTGACAGCCGGCCAGTCAAATGGACAAGAGTGTGCCCAACAACAACACACACACACACACACACACACTCTTTTCAAGAATTTCTCTTATAAAAACAGACAAATTGTATAAAGGGGGCAAAAAGGATACTAAACCATTTACGATGATGAAGAAATAACAGTTTTTGCTAATGTTTCACCTTCATCACTGTGGTACTTCCATACCTCACAAGCTCAGCTTTGCATAAATTGCAGGTTACAGTGTTCTTTGTTGAGTTTGATATAAAAGGCTCCCATGCCTTGGATGACTTGGGACGCACACTTTTTTCCTGCTGCCGTTCGACCTGTTATCCCCGCCTTTTCACAAGCAGCGGTGTTATCTTGTCATCCTGCTAAACCATAACTCAAACAGCCCAACTAATCGATAACGGCCTTTGTTGACAACAAATTTCATTATTGATTATCATCGTTTTTATCGATTAATTGTTGCAGCCCTAATTTTAATTTTGCTGCTGTAGCTATGCAAACAAAAATCCAATTGGTCCCGCTTTCGATTTCATAAAATCGTCGAGGTTAATATGCATTTTCTCAATAACAATGAACATGTTACATTGTCAACAGTTAAGTACTACGGTGTAGCAAACTCACTGGTTCTGCACTTAAAGAAAGACAGGCAAAAGTTCACCAAGCAGAGCTTTCTTTATTTACTTTCGTTTTCACCTCTAGGCTTTCCTTTCCAGTACTCAGGCAGGGGCTCACCCACACACTCGCAGTTCGGGACGCCTCTATGTCTTGGGGTCCTCTTTATTGGCGCACAAATTGGTCGTAGTGGCAGTTTTTTAATCAGTTTTTAAAATGACAGAAATGTGCATATATTTACTTGTATATATTTTATTTGTAATTAATTATATTGCATAATAGAGTTGGTTCAAAATAAAGGTACTACCTGGTCACTATGTATATTTTAAGCCAATTTATGTTTTATAGTTACAAATTGCACATAATGCAGTCTCTCTCTCTCTCTCTCTCTCTCTCTCTCTCTCTCTTTTCTCACTTTGGGTCTCTTTCCAATTTGCATACATGTCAATGCAGTCGCATAATAAACCAAGCCATTCGTGGAGTATATGTTTATGTATGTGGCAGTGGGCATGTAAACAAACACTGGTTCATGAGTGGAGGGCGGAGCATACCTGATACGTTTGCCTGTTGTGTGAAACGTAAAATATTTTTCCAATTATTGTCATATCACTATTGCCATGGTAATATCGAAAAATTGTAAATCGAACCCTCATAACTCAGAGACCATCTGTATTAACATAAGTGAATATAAAATATAAAATAAAGCGACTCGCAATACATCTTCGTAAATATTATTTTTATTTTTATTTTTTAAATATTACCATCAGTTGTAACGTGAGCATTATATTTAACTGAGCTTTTGTCAACAATAAAAATATCACAGAGGAAATGTTCCTGGCTGTTTATCTGCAATGATTAACAGGTAAGTAAAGTGGGTTTTGTTCATCACTATTGCCTGATGTGTTTATTTATAAGTATTCATGTTTCCTGTACCTACACTAAGCTTTGTGCGTTTTTTTTTTCCAGGGCACAATTCCGAAGACACTACCCAACACCAGGAAGAAGCTAAAGGCCCACTTCTACGCTCGACATTACACGGAAGAAGAAGCCTCATAAAGCACGGTAGTGATGAGGCAGATAGCCAGCCTCAAGTGAAGAAGAAAAAAATCGATCTTATCTTCAAAGACGTTGTAGAGGCGTCCCTAGAAGCAAGCCAACGTCAGGACAATCCACTAAACAGCACTTTGTCATTATCAAGACCTAGAATGCAGGTCAGCAATGTCTTCAGCCAACCTGGAAACTATTCACCAAATGTAGTGGAGACAATCATGAGCCAGACGGAGAGAAAAGTGCCTCTTGTGTCCTGTGGATTTGTGCCTGTGAAGCAGCTCGAGAGCAGTCTTGAAAGATATGTCAAAACAGAGGACACACAAGAAGAGCCTACGACGATTAGCGAAGGCCCATCGACGTCTTTTTGCCCAAACTGTGTCCGACTGAAGAGACGTATACGTGAACTGGAAGCAGAGCTTCTTCACTTTAAACAGCAAGAGCAGACCGAGACCTTGGGCTTGCATTCATCTGAATCCTTGCCAAGCGATGAAATGAGAGGTAGGTTTACAAATGGGTGCCAACTCAGCCGTGGAATTGTCATGCTGTATTGGAACACTGCTGCTAATTCAATTATCTACAATGTCCGTGTGCTGAGACTGTACCTGAACAGCAAATGTTGTCTTTTCTATGTCGCTGTAAACTTAATAGATTTATTAAATATGTGGGGGAAAAAAAACATTGTCTGCTTGTTTGATGTCTGATTATAAGCTATTAATAAGAAAAGAAAATGAAAATTTGAAGATAATCAATGTTAAGTGAGATACAATTAGTTTGCAATGCAAAGTTTACTGTGTACGATACCATGCGAGTGTTCTAGATGCTCATTCAGACTTCCTATTTCTGAGAGATGTGTCATAAGCCCTATTCGGACGGGACTAGTTTTCCAAACGACGTTTGAGTTAGAATTTTTTTCAGCCGACGTCTGTCATTTCATGTATGGATTCAGACGGGACTAACATCTCCCACATGCATCTCCCACAGAGTGTCTGTGTTTTACATGTGGGCGTTGCACAAGACCACATGTCCAGGATGCATGGATTGCGTTTGGTTATATGACCGATCAATAGTAAAATGGCGGCAAAAAAAAGAAACTCGAATACCGGCGCGCTAGGGTTAGTACGGTAGTTCACGCTGACCAAAACACACAAGAAAACGCGTTTTGGAAAAAACATTTTTGGCAATCACAGACATTCGCATTCGGACGGAATTATATTTCTCCAACGACCCCCTGTAAAACTAGTCCTGCCCGAATAGGGCTATAGAGTGGCATTGCAATAGAATTCACAGAACGACCAGAATAATCTGAAATTGATCAAATGTGCGTGAAATCACACTTCTGAACTCTGAATTCTCTTGCAGTGGTAGAGTCTATGACACCCATTCCTGCCACCATGGAGGAAGATGACCAGGACGTCGACTCTGCAGACGAATCCATAACAGCTGACATGATAGTGGCCACCGACGATGCCTCCAAACTGTCTGTCAGCCCCGGCCGGCGAATCCGGCGCTTTAAACAAGAATGGCTAAAGAAATTCTGGTTCTTGCGATATTCTCCGACGCTGAACGAGATGTGGTGCCACGTGTGCCGGCAGTACACCGTACAGTCGTCAAGGACTTCGGCGTTCATCATCGGGTCGAAGCAGTTCAAAATCCACACCATCAAGCTCCACAGCCAGAGCAACCTCCATAAGAAATGTCTGCAGTTGTACAAGCTACGCATGCATCCTGAGAAGACGGAAGAGATGTGTCGGAACATGATGACTCTATTCAACGCCGCTTACCATCTTGCTTTCGAGGGACGGCCTTATTCTGACATCCGGCCCTTAGCCGAGCTGTTAAAAAAGTGTGAACTCAAAGTCGTCGATCAGTACATGAACGAGAGCGACTGCCAGATTCTTATCCACCACATTTCCCGAGCGTTTAAAGAGGACTTGGTCGAGAAGATCCGTCTCTCACCTTTCCTCGGAGTCATCATGGATGGGCAGAATGATGATTTGCTAGCAGACACTGTTGCGGTATATGTGCAGTTCATCACCACAGAGGGCCCGCCCGCTACTGAATTTGTGTCCTTACAGAGACTGAGTGGTATTAGTGTAGATGGATACCTTCAAGCTATTGACCGTGCATTTGGTGTCCTAGGTCTCTCTCTACAGGACATGCTTGTGGTTGGATTGGGAATCGATGGTTCCAACATCTCTTCTAGCCTTCGGTCAAACCTCTATGTATCCATAAGGAAGACTTTTCCTTTTGTATTGTGCCTGCCAGTAATGATTCACCGTCCCCATCTAGAAATACTGGATTCCATTTGTGGGAAGGAGCTCTCATGTTTAGACGACTTGGAGAACAATTTAAAGCATTTGTTGAGTTTCTATCGATACTCCCCTCGCATGATGACTGAACTGAGGTCGAGTGCACCGACTCTCTCTGAGGAGACGGAGTTTCTTGGGGACATACGAGCAGTTCGGTGGATCATAGGTGAGCCTAATGTCCTAAATGCTCTCATCAAGGACTATCTCGAAGTGGTGACACATCTCAAAAGCATCAGCGGTCAGACCCAGAGGGGGGATGCAGCCGCCATTGCTCTTTCTCTCTTGCAGTTCCTTATGGATTACCAGTCTGTGAAGCTTATCTATTTTCTTTTGGATATCATCGCTATTCTGTCACGTCTTGCCTTCAACTTTCAGGGAGATTATCTACTAGTTTCTCAAGTAGATACCAAGATTGTGGAAGCCATTCATGAGATCGGTCAGCTGGTCGATTCTCCAGGGGAGTACCTCCAAGAGTTTGAGGACAACTTCCGTGAGAGCTTCAATGGAGTGGACCTCAAGAACCTCCGGGTGGCTGAATCGAAGTTCCAGTCGATTCGGGAGAAAATCTGTCAAAAGACCCAGGGAATTCTGGCCCAGCGCATTGATCAGCACAGCCATTCTGTCGTGCAGGCTTGCAAGGTGCTCGACTTGTCATCGTGGCCCCGCAATAGGGACGACCTCCAAACCTATGGTGAGGAAGAGGTCCTTCTCATCTTCGATCATCTTGAGACAATTCCCTTGTCAGGTCGGGAGCACTCGCATGAGCGAGTGGATTTCCGCGGAAGCCTGATAAGAGAGTGGAGGGATCTCAAAGCGGACTATTTTAGCATGAACGGCTTTAAGGAAGTGATGAGTCATGTTTGCAAATATAAGCAGCGTTTTCCTTTGCTCAACCAAATCCTGCAGTTGTTGAAAGTCTTGCCAACATCGACTGTCTGCTGTGACAAAGGACGAGAGTCTTTGCACAAAATAAGAAGGAATAACCACTCCAGACTTACTCTGGAACAGATGAATGACCTGCTCACGTTGGCTGTCAACGGACCACCTATTGCCAACTTTGACGGCAAGAGGCCACTTGACAGCTGGTTCGAGGAGAAGTCGGGGAATAGTTACACACTTTCTGCAGAAGTGTTGAGCAGACTGTCCAACACTGAACAAAAACCTGTGCTGCACTCCATGGATGTGAATTCAGAGTTTTACCCTGGTATTTGATTAGAACCTGCATTTCAGCCAATAATAGTCCAAAAAGCCATCTCAGTGGGCGTGAACTGACCGGGGGCCGTTATGTGATTCGCCAATATGAATGACGTTGGCTCTGCTGCTACAACGGTCTGGTCAGCAAATCCTTATAAGTACAACTCATTTGTTAAAAAAAAATTTAAAATTGTATGAATGCCTTTGCAGGGCTTTGGCACTTACACACTTATTCTGGAATGTGTCATTATTTTTATGTGATGTTCCAAAGAAAAAGAAAAAAAGCACTTGTTGTTAGGTTGAATTTAATTAATAGATGAAATATATCTAAAAAAAAAAAAACAGATATTCCATTTTGCGGACTTTTTTCATTTTTTTTTTATTATTTCACTTATTATCTTTAGTGTGTCCAGTATTTGCTTGAATATGCACAGTTATGCCTGAGTTGTTCGTGTACCTGAGAGCCAATTTGACTATTTGTCTATAAACTCTATGGTTTGACTTTCTTCATCGTATGAGAATTATGTACGCTTTTATTTATGCCTTGTTTAAATGCTGCTTATCATCCAGTAGAAATCGAGTAGAAACAGATTCTGTGACCTTCTCTAACTAGCTCTCTCTTTTAACCGAAACCGATTGTTCAAATTGAATAGCATTTCTTTTTTTAACAATAACTAATCATTTTGTTTTATTTTTTTGCTTCAGACTTATAAAAAGAATTCTCTGCAACGCATTAACGAATTGTAGCTCTGCATGACGCAGTTTTATTGCCAATGGTTCAACGGTTTGGCATGCAATATGCAAGATGTTCATGCCTTATACTCATGTTTTACTCAGAATTTACTGTTCCTGTTATGTTCCTCTTTTTCCCCTATGTTTTATACTCTTATACCTTCTGCCAATAACAGAAAGTCCAGGACATTTCAACCTCGGGAACCAACGGACTTTTAATAGTGCAAGAACAACGATTCTGAGAACATGGTATTGCGTTGACACTCTTCTATCATTTTACAATCACATGCTTTTTTTTTTTTTTTTATTATTATTATTTACCACTATATATTATTCTCAACATGTGCAATGTACTATTAATCACACATTTATTGTCAGTTTTTGGATACTGAAGAGACACTTTTATCCTTTAGTAAAGAATACTATGTATTTCAAATACCTAAACATGATAATGAATTTTGTTTATAATTTTTTTTTTTTTTTTTTGAATGATTGCAGGTGAACTTATAAGCATTTTTATAGACAAAAAGAAATGAATGGAATTAGCAATGCTGCTTTTTTTTTTTTTAAGTTTTAATCACCAAAGTTTCTACTGAAATAACGAGTATGCGTATAGAATTGTACCGTTTTTGCAATTATTTCATTGTTCGATGAGTTGTCCTCCTATATATCGCATTTTAAAGGGCACATAAAATGGAGAATATGGCCTTATGCAGTATACGTTGTTGGAATTTGTCTCAAATTTGATACAGTAATATTGCATGTTATCTGCACACCTAGATTGATTTTTCTTCCTTTTTTTATGAGAATTTGTATGCAAGTATCGATACTCTTTAGTCGCTATTTTGTAATATTTTACAGAATTATAGATCCTGGCATGTGTTGTTCTAGAAATAGCTTCAGAAAGGTTTTTTTTCCACACGTAAATTTTTTTTTTTCCAGAAATAAATATTCAATATGTTTTATGATTAAGTTTATACTTCCAGCAATGTGTATTAGCTACATACGTTTTCTTTTCTTCATGTAAATGATTTATTTTTGATATATTTTAATGCCATAGCATTCCTTGATTTTTAGTTGAGGTCCAATTCAACGGTGTACTGCTTTTCTACAGAATAATACCGCAGTGTGGTTTTTTTTCTTTCGGCTTGTTGATGAATGTACAGACTGTTACCTCAGATGTGCAGTGAAAAAATAGATCATTTTGGTACCTAGCTGTATCAGCCAAATGCAATGTTGTGGCGTTTTCATTCATTTATTTTTTTTTTTTATTTGTACTTTTTTTTTCCACGATGGTTTGCGACAACCATCACTGCACATGTCTTCCATGATTGGAGAATGATTGAGCTGGGGTTAGGGTTGGATGTGGATTAATCTTCTCTTTCTTTTTTCTTTTCAGCACTATGACACGCATTTTGCTCGACCTTTATTTAGCATAATGCTTGTTGAAACTATTCGGGTTTCTTCCTTTTTTTTTTTTTTTTTTTTTAGATCATCAAAGAAAATTTATACTGTACGATTCGAATATTTTAAGGTGTTCATGATATTTTGTACTGATAACAGCCCCAATGCTGTTGATGTTTTTGTTGGATATTTTGTTCGGATCTGTTAAAAAAAAAAAAAAAAAAAAAAAAGAACAAATCGTTTGGGATTTTGCGTTCATAATGAGATGATGATTGGTTGTCGTTTGTTCTTTTCTTCTTCTTTTTTTCATTTTTACTTTAATGAAATCAAGTTGTGTTATGAAATATAAACATTTACACAGCTCTATACATCACGGATTTGGGATTTTGCATGAATACATTGTAACACTGGAAATACACAACTATAACGTATATGTGAACTTAAGGGGTAAGTTGCATATATACAGTATGCGTGAGATTATGTACTATATATGTGTTCACTCGAAATGCAAGCTTAATAATATATAATTCCACATATAACAATTTAATAAAAAGTTGTTTTGTATTTTAGATGCCTTTGGTTTGGTTTTAATTTGCTTCGCCATGAAAGAGACGCCGATGCTTTTTGTTCACCTGCTCCCAGCTTTCAAGATGCAGACTGATAGCTGGCGTAGAGACAAATGACATCATTGTTATCTGTATCAGCTGTGTAGATCAGCGTGCATGTGATTAGATTTAGATTATATTAGGGTTGAAGGGGAAAACACTTCCTAAATTATACAAACAAACTGTTCAAGCATTTTTTCCCTAGAAGTATTTCTAGGGGAAAATAACATTTTATAGACAGTTTAAAAAAAAAATATTTATTTACATGGGTTGTGGTGGAAGATCTTGAGAGGCCTGCATTAGAGCTCTGACCTCGACCCTAGTGAACACCTTTGAGTCGAATTGGAACTTTGTTACAATAACCTCCACTCTTCTGAGATCCTCTACTAGATTTTTGAGTGTGATGGTGTAGATTTGTTCTCATTTAAGGTGTTAGTAAAGTGGTACCGATGTAGGTGAGGTGAGGAAGCCTGGGGTGCAGTCAGCGTTTCAGTTTAATCCATGGGTGTTCACTAGGGTTGAGGTCAGAGCTCTGTAGCAGGCCACTCAAGACCTTCCACCACAACCCATGTAAACCGAATCATAGAGCTGGCCTTGTGCACAGGGGAATTGTCATGCTGAAACAGGTTTGGGTCTCCTAGTTTAAGTGAAGGGAACTGAACCCCCGGGAAACGGAACTGCTGGTTATCCCAGGTGAGTCATCTCCAGGTCAGGCTCTCAGAATAACTCTGACTTCTGCTCTCCCCTTCAGCCACTGCTCGCAACCTTGGGGTAACTATGGACAATCAACTGTCCTTCTCCTCACATGTTGCTAATGTGGCTTGTTCTTCTCGGTTTCTTCTTCACAACATCTGAAGGATTCGACCATTTCTCTCCACACACAGGCTGCTCCGGTGCTTGTTCTCTTGTCATTTCAAGACTTTACTACTGCAACTCTCTGCTGGCAGGTCGACCACTAAACGCTATTTGCCCACTGCAAATTATCCAAAACGCAGCTGCACGTCTTGTGTTCAATCTGCACAAGCTCTACACCACCCCACTTCTAATGCTTGCCTACAAGGCCAAAAATGGACCAGCACCATCTTACCTCAGAGACCTCATCACACCTCGCACTGCACCACGCTGTCTGAGATCCTCTAGCACTGCTCGACTGGTACCACCTTCTCTCAGTATAAGGGGTATACCTCAATGCTCTTCTCTGTACTGGCACCGAGGTGGTGGAATGAACTTCCCCTAGATGTCCAAACAGTGGGCGACGGGTGAAGACCCACCTCTTCCTGAATCACTTAATCTAACACTTTACAAGTTTGCTTTGTTTTTAAAAAAAAAAAATAATAATAATAAAAAAAAAAACTGAACAGAGTTGTAGGTTGATTTATCTTTAGTTGTAATCTAGCATAACATTGGAGATTTATTTATTGATGGAGATTCAAAGCACTTTTGTAGGTCACTCTGGACAAGGGCTAAATGCTGCAAATGTAAATCTAAAGGAAATGTTTATTCTACTGCATCCAAAGACATCCTATACAATTGTGGGCCTCCAACTGTGTGGTAAAAGTTTGAGAAAGAACCAAAAATGTGTCCCAATACTTTTTTCAATATATATTCTATAATATATCAATATGGGCCTAGCTAATGTTCTGTTGATGGACAATGGAGGAATAAAAAGCTTTACGGCTGAATGAAGTAGTTGTAATATTATGGTACACATTGGATTAACGACAGCAAAAAATCTACAGGGTCCTTGAAATTTATATTAATGTTAAATAAGTCAAAATGTTTGTCATTTGAAGAGCATTGATGGCAAAAATCGGAATAAATTCTTGATACTGTTTTCATTACTACTAAAGGAAACAAATTGTTCAGTAAAACAAAACAGTGTTCTCAGTTAAACAGTCAGAATAACAGCAGTATGTCGACCTACAATAGTTATAATGTACAAAAACAAGTGAGTTGAGGGGAGAATAGAACATTTGAATGTCTGTGGTAAAAAAGTCTATGGAAAGTCTGACACAGTGCACTTATTATCTTCCCAGCTGTAGCACAACATAACTCAATGCTTTTTTTATTCCCCATGACCAGTCACTGTCGTTCACTTATATAACACATTGTTTTGAAAGATGCCCAGTTTTCTTCTGTATTCAAGTGTCAGCTCGAAGAAGCTGTAACGTCCATTGTGTAGTGCCCACACTAAGACCTGTGCCGGAGGGAAATAATCTGCCTGTGTCTTGTTTCACTGGAGAGAAATATGCTGAAAGGAAACCGTGGTAGGACCTGAATCAATGATATTTTTTTAAACATCTTATTGGTCATATTGGTATCTATCTATCTATCTATCTATCTATCTATCTATCTATCTATCTATCTATCTATCTATCTATCTAT
>JAAIIK010020108.1:21100-31769 GCA_014706435.1 Silurus glanis | reverse complement strand
ATATATATATATATATTATAATTATAATAATATTTTCAATGTACTTTAAACAAATTTTCTACATTTTTAACAAATAAAAAAAACAGACACACACTTTACAGATGTTCTACAACCCAGATGCTTTCTTCCTCTCAAAGTTTCTCAAAAAACAAATGTGATAAGTTTGTCAAGTCAAGTTTATTTCTATAGCGCTTTTCACAATGGACATTGTCTCAAAGCAGCTTTACAGAATTTAAGATCTAATGTGAGCGATGTGCATTTATCCCTGATGAGCAGCCTGGGGTGACTGTACAAGGAAAAACTCCCTTAGATGTTATGAGGAAGAAACCTTGAGAGGAACCTGACTCAAAAGGAAAACCCATCCTCATTTGGGTGATATCAAGAGTGTGATTATAAATCTTTAAAACAATACAAAACACTGGAGCGTGAGAACTAACATGAGCACCGGAGTATAAGATAATGAGTAATGTTCTTTCTACAGTCTTATACAGTCAGTTGAGGTTATGGAACCAGGAGCTACTAAGCAACTCATAAAATCATCATAGATCCAACACCAGCTTCTCCATGCCAGAGCCTTTAAACATTCAAAGAAAAACTTTAATTTTAACTTTATCTTTATTTTTAACTGTGGATAATCCGCTGTGGCGACCCCTAATGGAAGAAGCCGAAAGAAGAAGATCTTATTTTTAACCAACATTTAATACTTTTAATACAGTCGTTGTGCTGTGATAATAAAGACAACATGGTCAGATTTTCAACCACAATTTTAGGTTTGTGGAAAAAATATGATCAGGAGCTATTTAACTGTAGCTCAACTAACTTTGCTTATGTAAAAAAAATTTAATTAAAATATTACAAAGTACGTGAGAGCAATGTGAAGATAATCCACAGCGTGAAAATGTAGACATTTTACTTTCACTCATTAAATTTTTTACACAGATATCTGTACTTTCTACTTCTCACATTTTTAAACCAGACTCGTTCCTTTAGTTTTAATCTATTTGGTGACATGATCAATATTTTTTCTTCTCACTGCGCAACGTTTTCGGCCCCTCAACCTATTTCTTGTCATTGCGTGGCTTTTTCGACCTTCTACTGGTGTATCTCCCGGCTTTCTCGCACCACAGACGTAGGTTAGCCTACGAAGCTAACAACGAGCAAGGAAGAAGTATGAGGCAAATGTGGATGAGACGGAGAGAGTCATGTGCGATGTAAACATGACTAAGAAACAAAGACATTCCTGATCACCATTTCTTCTTAATCATTAGTAATCACGGGTACCAATTTGTGCAGGAAATGAGCTGGTTCCTTTTTTTGGAACGTTTTGGAGAAGCTTCCACATGTTTTATTTAGACTTTGAATGTTACACTCATTTCTTTTGGCCTCACTATAGAAAAAAAACTGAAAAGCAGTCTGTTATGTAATAGTGGCCTACAAATCTTTTTTTATGTATAACTTTTTGTACTGACTCAGTGATTCAGACAGCTTAAGCATCTGCGACAAAAATATGACCTTAACGTTTGCACGGTATTGCAACTATCAAGAATTGACCATTATTATTATTAATATTATTATTATTTGTAGAAAGTTCATCAAGCCATCAGTAAGCTATTATTTGCCATGAATGGTGTGGCCTGGGCCAACCCAGTGTGTCCATAACTGCAATCAATGACATCATTCATGCAGGGCAGCAGGGGTGAGACTGGGCGAGAGCAGAGGAGAGATGGCATGAGAAATCTTTGTCCTGAATGGGCTGTGTGTGCTGTGGACATTTATTCCTCTCGCCTAAAAACATCAGCAAGCACTGTAAACACTGGTAAGTAGCATATCAATATCTAAAACAATTATTTTATGTTTTTTTTTATGTTTTAATGTTGCATTAGTGCTTAATTGTTGCATGTATGTTTTGTTCTGTTTCCTGTCAGCGTTAAAGCGAGATGAATTACACATTTGGACTTTTTGTGGTAATCTCTTTGTTGACCGTCAGCGTCTGTAAGTTTACTGACACTTCGGTTGATCGCTGATTTCCTGCTGTGTTGTGCATGACCCCAGCTGTGTGTGTGTTTTGTCTTGAAAACAGGCAATAAGCATTACAGAATGGACTACTCCTCATTAAGTGCACCTCTGCGCTGCTATAAATGCTCCGATTACTACGGAGGGCGGTGTGAAAATGTCCAGGAGTGCACTTATGAAGACTCGTGTTTGTATCTGCATGAGAAAGGTGTGGCTTAAAAGCATTAATAGTTACTTACAACGTACACACTTGCTAACGTCCTGAGACACGATACAAAAACGACCTGGAATTTACTGAATGTTCTGTAATTTCAAGTCTTGACCCATGATTTGACCTTAACTGCTGTAACATTTGAACATCGTATTAAGTTAGTAACATACTTATGTGTTAAAAAATCCTAAGGAATATTCCTTACATGAAGAGGAGTAGCTTGGTTTATACATGATACATGACTTCTTGTGCCACTCTAGAATAGAATATACTCTAAAATAGCCTTTATTTGTCACATATACATTACAGCACAGTGAAATTCGTTCTTCACATATCCCAGCTTGCTCAGAAGCTGGGGTCAGAGCGCAGGGTCGGCCCTGATACGGCACCCCTGGAGCAAAGAGGGTTAGGGGCCTTGCTCAAGGGCCCAAGAGTGGCAGCATGGCGATACCGGGGGGTGGAACCCCCGACTTTCCGATCAGTAACCCAGCACCTTAAACACAGAGCTACCATTCCACTGTTGGTGTACATCCAGAAGATTTAAAAGTGACATTTATTACATCACCAGAGCAAAACATCTCTGTCCATCAGGTTTCCAAGTTGAACTGTAAAATTTACGCAACATTTATGCAGCATTACACAAACTGATGAGCTCTGTTTCTCTTTAAAACTTTCCATTGCTGTCACGAGTCAAAAAACTTACAAGACAGTGTGTATTCTGAGATCAGCTTAATGAGGAAGACTTTGTTGGCGAATTCATTTTGGCAAACGGATTTGAAAGGTTCTTAAAATTTCTTTACCCAGAATGCTGTTTGACTATACACTAATACAAGGGAGAGCTGAAATTTAGCATTCCCTTCATCTCTTCTTCTCGTTCATCTTTCCTTCATTTTTACCTACCGAGTAAAATGCAGCAGCACTTTATTCCCTTAGTTTGTCCAGCTTGTCGTCTCTTCACTTGTACACTCTGCTCAAACACAGAAGGTTTCAATGTTTTAGCTTTTATGCTCTTACCTCTATGCAATGCCATCATGCTTGTCATTCAGCTAATTCAGCACAATGTTGCTATATTGCAGGGGTGTCAAACTCAAATTCACAGTGGGCCAAAATTAAAAACTGGGATGAAGTCGTGGGCCAAACTCAATATTTATTGAAAATTTGACTGCAATTGTCCATGTTTTCCCTTCTCTCCAGATATGTAATGTTAAACCTTTTTATATGGAAACAAACTTTATTTTAAAATTCCTTTATAATGTAAATCTTTTTTCACAGGCCAACAATCAAACCAAAAATTATAATAATTTCCTTCAATTAAAAAAAAGCAATCTTTCAACTATTACCAGTCCATGCCTTGGAGTAGGAAAAGTGCATAAAGACAAAATTCATTCAAGCTCAGTTCGCTATACTCTTATTTACTCTGATTGGTTGAATCCAGAAACCAGGCATCACAGATTTGGCCCGCGGGCCTGAGTTTGACACCCCTGCTATATTGGGATCTGGAGTACCTGATGAATGTCTCCCTAATATGACATTGAACGTCTCTGGAAATAGTGAGTAATAAGAAATTCTGTTAAATCCCACTGTAACTGTGCTAGCATGGCAGATAACCATGCAAAAAAATTTGCGCCTTGCTAGGCATATCACATGTGTTTCAATGTAAACATAGCTGCCTGACTAAAAAGCTTGCATGTTTTCAATCCCTGCTTTTGGAACTTCAGTAACCCAAATGTTTTGGATCCTGAGCAGATCCTTTCTTCCTCCACACTTTGACCATTCAATCATTTTACTTAAGGTTCATCTTGGTTCCAGAATTAATGTGGCCCATTTCTTTATTTCTGGTTTCAAATTCTAATATGGCCTTCTGATTATTGCTGCTTTTAAGTGGTTTGCATCTTGTGGTATGGACTTTTAGAGTCTTCTTTAATCTGTGGATTGTAATGCTTTAACCCCTGTCATGTGAAATCTGTTGGCGATGACACTGACCATTGTTTTTTGGAGGTTTTTTTTGATAGCTCTCATAATGTTTGCCATTAAGCTTTACTTGCCAGGATATTCCAATTTTTATTGGCTTTGTTCAGTGCTTATGCAATGGCTATGAACGATTTTCTCTTGTGTCTTGGTTTCAAATTGGCTTGTTTCTCTCCTATAAAAAAAGCTGGTTTATCCTTTGTAACAAAAATGCAATCGTCTCAGGAAATGAAGTTCTATTGCAAATTCCATTGCAGCTGTGCTAGCATGGCAAACAGCCATTAACATTTAATTGGATGTAAGAAAAACACCATGCAATAAATTAGCACCTCGCTAGGCACATCACACAAGTTTCAATGTAAGAATAATGAATGATTTCAGAGCTTAATATTTTTTCAATGTTGAATTATGTTAACTGTAAACCCATCTGCTACAATTGACTAGAGGTCTGAACACTAGATAAAGAGTGGGTGGAATATGACAGAGAAAAGAAATCCTTTAGAGGATTACAATATCCTGAAGAATGCCAAACGGGAAAAAATTGTACTTTTATATTCTAAAGAAACGTAATTTCGATTATTTTGCTTTTCATTTTTTATTCGGTTTTCGAATGTATTTACTGTATAATAACATAATTTTTTATTTGTGAACAAATAAGAACAAAAAAAACAAAAAACAAAAAGGAACATCTGTGAAACCTTAAATCTTTGAATAGATTCATAATTTCGGTATACGGGTATGATAAGTCAATCTTTATTTCCCTTTAACAGTCAAATATACACTTATTTTGTTTCATCTCAACTTTTTAACAGTATCCTGGTAAATATACAGCTCCCTTCCAAAAGTATTGGAACAGCAAGGCTTTTTGCTTTTAATTACACACTGAAAATAATTGGGTTTGAATTTAACCAATCAGAATCTCAGCTGTCATTTTCTTATATTTACATATTATGGTGTACAACAATGTTGGGGCAGACAAGTAACAGTACTGAATAAATATTGAATAGTCTTAAAGCAAATAAAACTTGATCTATTTGATTCCATATCCCTTACTTTCAATAACTGCATCAAGCTCACTGATATCATTGATCTGTTGCATTCGTCTTTTATGTTCCTTTTCTAGGCTTGTACCACAGCTAATTTCAGTTGTAATTTGATTTGTGCAGCTTATCTCTTAAATCTCCTCTTCAGGAAGTTAAATGATGCATAATTGAGTTAAAATCTTATGACCAACTTGGCCAGACTAAAACGCTGATAAACCCTGACTTGTAAGCCTAATGAAGTCCTTTGTTGTGTTTTGGCAGTGTGTTTTACCATGTTGACAATGTCACTGACTATTTTTGGGGGTTTCCTTCATAGCTCTTCATGTTTGCCTTCCAGGTTTTATTTTTCAGGACGTTCTAAATTGTTGAACAGTATTGGTGCTTGTACAATGGCAAAAAAAGACTTTCTCCCATGTTTTGGTTTCACAATGGCTTGTTGCTCTCCTATAAAAGCTCTCTGGATGGCATGTTGTTTTCTCCTGTTAAAATAAATGCAGTCTTTACAGACAAACCAAGAGTTCAGGCTGAGAGAAGAGATTTTGAAATCTATTGACTGTATTGTATTGATTGTCACTCTAGCAGAACACACCTGGGCAACACCTGTCAGTCCTTATGTTCCAATATTTTTGATTGGATGTGTTTAACCAGGAGGTGACATGGTCTATGTTGGTAAACAGATCTAGATGTAAATATCGGAAAATAAATACTGGAATTCTGATCTATAGGCAATCTGATCTCTCATATTGATCTTAAACACTAATCTCTTCACTGTAAAGCAAAAACAAAATTAGCCTTGCTGTTCCAATAATTTTGGTTAATATTAATTTGCCATTGCTTAATAGGAATCATACACTAAATAAAGAACCCAGTGCACTCAAACTAGTTTTGCTAATTACATACCGTTTTTGTGACAGGAGGGAAAACGATCCGGCAGTGCATCAGGTACACAGACTGCGACAACTCCCGGCTGTCTCAGATGTTTCCAGCGGTGTCTGGATTTCAATATCGCTGCTGTACCTCTAGCTTATGTAACAGCGGGCACAGGGACACAGCCGTCTTCAGCCTGTTCATCACTCTGCTCAGTGTGTGGTGGAGCTGCTGCTGATAACCTTCTCACCTGAATTCTTACATACATTCCTGTTTCCTGTTTCTTACATACAGTAATTGTAATAGTATACGGATCATGATTTTAACTTCAAAACTGACATCGATTTTAACATGTTTTAATGCGTATACTCCACTTTTCAGAAGGTTAATAATGGTTTTGTCATGTTTTTAATTTTATTTATAGATCTTTGTTGAATCGTGTTGGAAATAACGATTAAACGCAATTTTAAAAAGATCTCGTCTAAAGCTATAGCCTGTTGTAGCTAACTCATTATGTTTGATTTGATTCATGTGTACATACATTTTGTTACACTGAATTTTTTAATGGTAAAAACTGTGCATTATATAAGCAAAGGGGACACCTTTTCAGCCAGGTGTGACTCTTCCCCAAACTGTTACCACAAAGTTGGAGGCACACAGTAGAACAGGATGACTTCGGATGAGGTAGCATTACCCTGAGGTAGCAACGTTTTTACAGTAGTTAATATCCAGATATAGATTTAGTATTTCCTACTATTAATGTGGTTTGTTTCTTAGGATGCTGTCACAAACACCTTGACACACCAGTCAGATGACAGGACAACGTCATCCTCGCCGATCCAGACAACAATGGCCTATTCAAGTGCCTTCGTAGAAGCAATGAGATGAATTGGGCTTCTTTGTCTCTCAGACTTAATCTTTAGAAAGACAAGTACAGAGAGCATAATAGAAATCTTGCCACTTCTATGCATCCTATACTTTATTTTGATTTGCTGTTGCTGTTCAGCAACTATATGGCCTTTAGCATTGAAAGGTTTGGAAGAACCAGCAGAACCCTGTTATGGTGAACTATCCTGTCATGAAGCAAATAAATGTGAGCAACAAAATGTGCAAGTGCAGGTTTTTTTGGCTTTATTAAATCTAAATTGGCAGACACACCAGAGAGCTAAGAGTGCAAATGTGATTGGGAAATGTCATGTGACCAAGCAAACAGGTATGAACTAGCCAAAACTATGTAAAACGAGAAGCAGGCTGTCAAAATACTATGGATTTGCATTTTCCATAAATGAGGCTGATGTGATTTGCCTTCTAACTTCTAGCACATGGCCCTTTCACAAACAGACCTCTGTTGTGCAAAAAAAGGATAAAATAAAACCAGACATCTCAGACTGTCTTCAGGAAGATGCAGCTCTACCTCTGCCATGTTAATCTGTATTCTATGTGACTCGGTCTCAGTAGTGTTGTGATACGTTTTATTCATGTTGTGGTGCTGAGAGAACGCACTTGAGAGAATATTAGTCACAAATCCTTGGTCACGTTCTAAATAACAAAAGTATAGCTTATTTAATGTTGTAGTACATACTTTATAAACTTGTATTGCACTACTATCCCTATATAGAAATGAATTGTCTTTTAAGATAGAAATATGTAAAAAAAAATTATGCATCGTGATACAAATGCAAACATGTACCTGATGCACACTTTTTTAAATCGAAGAATCACATTGTTAAAATTTTAACGTTAACTTTTAATCTTACCATCGCTACAAAACACTAATCAAGACATGCAAATGAACAATGATTGGAATCAGCACAGGTTGCCAGACTGTATCTATTTAAACGGAGTACTGTAATTGCAAACTATAGAGGTTCCCTGGTGGTCTGGTGGTTAGGATGCGGCGCTCTCACCGCTGCGGCCCGGGTTTGATCCCTGGTCAGGGAACCAACCCCAGCCATTAGGGTTGCACAAGCCTTAGTGCCGGTCCCAAGCCCGGTTAAATGGGGAGGGTTGCGTTAAGAAGGGCATCCAGTGTAAAAACATGTGCCAAATCAAACATGTGGATGGTCCGCTGTGGCGACCCCTAACGGGAGAAGCCGAAAGAAAGAAAGTTTACTGTAATTGCAAACTATGTTATATTAGTTCAACAAACTCAGGCCCTACACTCACTAATATGGACAGAATGTGCATAATGGAAATTGTGTATCTAACAAATCGATTTGATTGAAAATTGAAAATGATTTACAAATCCCAAAGCAAAATACTCAGCCACACATCTGAGATTGTCACAACAGCAGTCCCAGAACATCAGTGATGTCAGTACACCTACTGATGGTGGGAGATTGTTCATAAGGAATAAGGAAGTCAACAAATCATAAAACATCCAGAAGCAGGAAACAGAGAAACACAGAAAAAAATGCAAACCACAAAGCATAGCAATTACACTATTTTTTTTTTTACTATAGTAAAATCCATAGGGCACAAAAAAAAGAAGAAATGCTCAGTGTGGTGCCTTGTCAGATTGATCCTTGCAGGTGGAGGGATATATCCACAAACTTTACATCTCGGAGATATGGTCTTTCAAGGTGACTCAAGAAGGATTGGCTATTTTTGGACACTTCAGTCACAATCTGTCTACTACGACCATCACTAGAGTAACAGTGACCTCCTCCCTGTCATTCCTGGATCTGAAGAAAATTCTCCAGAAGAGATGGTTAAAAGAAATCATTGGACACACGATAAACCAAGCATGTTCTGTGGTATGTTCCTCCTCATTGTTACGTGGTTCATTGCCTTCCACTGGCAATAGCTAATTATTCTGTAAAGCTGGCATTGGCAGGGATAGTGGTGCTCTTGTTCTCTGGGCCATGTGATTCTAACTTGATCATGCCAGCAGGAGATTCAGGCTCCAAGCACTGGACCCACCACATTAGATCAACAAAATGCTCCAAAAGCATCTGTTCAATCATGATCTCTTGCTGTTTGGGATTGAGACTTAACAACTATACATAGGTAGAGACTAAAGACTAAACAATCTATGCATAAACCGTTTGGGATTGAGACTAATAACTACCACATTAATGGTCATTTACAGGCTGAAATATCATTTTTGACCTTGATAAACTCAACAAAGTAGAACAAAAAAAAAAAAAAAACAGAACTCTGTCAGAACTCTGTGTTCACCATCATTTATGATGCGTCAGCATACCATGTTCATTTTACTTTACTCCAAACTAGGAAGGAACTCTTTTTTGAGAAGACTACTTCAAGTTGACAAGTACAACTTTCAAGATAAGGGTGTGTTTTCTTTTGTTTGTTTTTTTCTTGGTTAAAAGTGGGTGATCAGAATAAATCACTACAATAGAGCAGGAGTCAAGAAGCCTCTGAACAAAGGCAACTGTCAATCCATTTATCACAGTCTGCTCCTGGGCTCACTGCCAATATCCTGTCACTGCAGATGCTGCTAGTTTAAGAGTGATTGGATGACATGACACTTCCCAAGGTCCTTTCCAGCTCAATCTTCTCTTTTGCCGAAAAACTCAGATATTACACAAGCTCAGCTCTTTCTTTCATGCTTATTAAAGAAAGAGGAAAATCACCTAACTATGGTTGATAACTAGATTCAGGTGTGTTACCTCAGCTCTATCAATCTTGCTCTACCCAAAATCCCTTTTCCCAGTACATACCTGCCCTAATCCATGGCCCAGCTACGTGTATGAGGTGGTTTTGAGACTAGTTTTGGATCACGTCAACAAATAGCAGAACAAGGCTGCACACACAGTCACAGGGAGCACCGACCTTTCTAAGTCAGTGTGCCAAAAGACATCGTCCTGTGTACATCAGTAGCTGTGCAACTGGTGCTATTCTGACTACGTGCATTACTACATCTACATGAAAAATTCTACGTGGAACTCGGCAAATCTGCCACAGAGACATATGACATGATTCCGCAAGTTTACAGCGATGCTGCAATGAGTCGTTTGAGGTGTTTTGAGTGCCACGCATGCCTCACGAGCTGAAGAACCTCATTGGAAGAGGACAAGAGATCAGGAAGACCTTCTACGAGCTCAACCCCCAAAAATGTCGAAACCATTCTGCAAATTAATAATCCTCGGAGAACATACCAAAACATTGCTGCCATAAAAAACAGTCAGAAAAAACACAGCATCAGAGTCTGCCAAGAACTCCGTCAGCGTGCCGTGGATGACCTGTCCTTCATGTTGAGGATCATTATGTTGATGAAACTTGAGTGTACGGGTATGACCAGAGATAAAGCAACAGTCTTGACAGTGGAAGAGCCCATCATCTCCACGACCAAAAAAAAAAAGCGAGGCAGGAGCCAAGTTCATGCTCATCATTTCATTCAGACATTCATAGCACTATTCATCAAGAATTTGTCCCCAGGTGCCAGACCAACAATAGCGAGTTCTACTGCTAGGTTTTAAGGAGTCTGAGGGAGGACATTCAGCAAAAGTGACCGGATCTGTGGCACGCTAGTATTAAAACTTTTTGATACCACCTTGTACATACATACATACATACATACATACATACATACATACATACATAC
>JAAIIK010020108.1:9750-21090 GCA_014706435.1 Silurus glanis | reverse complement strand
TACATACATACATACATACATACATACATACATACATACATACATACATACATACATACATACATACATACATACATACATAAACAAAACTCTTTAAACTCTTAGTTTTGTCAGGATTACTTATGACTGAAACATCTGGTTAATATTGATTGTAAGATTGTAAGTATTCCTTGCCAGGGAACTCCCAAAAATGCAATTTTTTAAACTGTAAATATAGTTGAGTTGGCAGATGGATCTACTAGATTTAGGCTTAATAAGTTGCTGTCAATGGGAAATAAAAAATAACATCATTAACATCATCTGCTTACATTGGTATTGTATTTTAAATATTTTAAATGGGTTTTAATACCCACTGAAAATATTTAATATATAATAAGCCTAAATCTGGTAGATCCATCTGCCAACTCATCTGACATTTTAGTTGCATGCTGCAGATCTCAGTCCCAATACACTCCGCTACTGGAAGAACAGGAACTAGCATCGTTATGCTTGGTTTTATACAATCAAACAGTGTTTATTTGAGGTTTTACCCTGCGAAGTGACTGCTAAATCACCTTGGAATGCATACAAATGAATTCTGACCGTTTAAGAAAAAAAAAAAAAGCAAATATTATCTTTTTCAATACCAGATTTATTTTTTATCTTTGTTTTCAGACCTAATGCATGTATGTGCAGTTTGTACAGTGACCTAAAGCCTGTGTCTTGAATATAAAATTCATTTTGAAAACACCAAAAAACTGTTCAATAAAAAGCCACTAGAGTCTGGCAGATATTTTCTGCTTCATTTGCTTGATGGAAAGTTGTTTGAATAGTGCTGTTGTTACTGCACTCCTGTGGCTTTATAACTTACTCTGTATGCACAGGGCTATGTTGATTTTTCTTTCTAACTCCAGATTGTAACTCAAAGAAAGAATAAAAGTCATGAAGTGAGTCTACTTACAGAGCATCACCACCCTGTGGAGAAGTCTCCAGCTCATTCTTATTGTAACTGTAGGCTGTACTCAACCAAAAGATCACAAAAACATTTTGAAAGCAATGAGAAATGCACATGGTATAATCACATACAAGAGCATCCTGACATTTTCCAGATGCACCTATCTTACAAGTGAGGAACTCGATGAGCTGCTCATTTAGAGACTCCCTACACCTGTTGTCTCAGCAATCACAGGAAAGAAAAGCCATAAATGTAGGCAAAAGGATTTAAGAGGGATATGTAATTTCACTTATGATATGTATGTTTTGACCACAGCCAGTGGCGAAGATGATGAGGAGACAAATTTGGTGAACAAAATGTTCAGCGTAGCAACATTAGGTAGGTAGGCAACTTTAGCATGTTATTGTATCTTTAGGCCTGTAGGTGACAAGCAGTTTGTTGAATAGCTTCAAGTTGTGGTCCTGAACATGTCTAGTTTTGTGCCACGGGGTAAAGTTGTTGCTGTGATACAGTCTTATTGTTCGGATCGGTTTTTTCGAAGTCAGATTTGTTGGCCCATTAAAGGAGTAGTCAAAATTCTATTGATTATGGGTTGTTCAGGTTGGTCTGAAAATGATGTATGCCATAAATGGTGTTGATTTAGCATAACGTGTTAGTGAGAAAACTATTTTTGGGAAAAACCTAATGGTGAAAATAAACATCATATGGGTACAACATGACATTTTAGTTACGTTGGTACAATTTATGACCATAAACGTGCTTTCGAATTAAGTTTCAACCAATCGTGGGTCTAAAGAATTGATAACGCTTTGCCAAATTTGGACAGAATATTCTTTAAACCCTCTGCAATTTCACAGCTTTTTACCAGAAGGTCTTATGGACTGGCTGAGAAGAAGCAAATAAGCTATAATAATATGGACTTTCAGTTTTTGTTTCTCTAATGATATAGGAGGAATTACAGTGGTCCTTATTACAGCAAAATAGATTTTCTCAGGGCAAATGAAAGATTATCACATATTAAAATTACACTGATGTACAGCCTTTAAGCCTTTATGTTACGTTTTGCTGTGAGGAAGTGATACAAGAAAACCAATACATTTTCAACAAATGTAATCTAAATATTACAAATAATATCACCAGTCTTGGTGCAATAACCATAAAACACATAGGTATTGAAGTAGGCATGAGCAATACCAATAATTTTCTTTTTGATCTGATACCAAATATTTTCAGGAGCAGAATCATTGATATCATTACTGATACCGATACTATTTTTGAAAACCATCATTGTAAATATTAAATGGACTACAATGGACTGGATTTTTTTTGTTTTTTTACTTTTAAGCAAACTATTCACAAACTATAAACCGTCCCGTGAACCATATTCATATATAATCACATAATTTCTACATTCCTTTCCTTTTATCGGTTATAGGTTTCAAGCGAATGCTGACATTTTTCCTCATGAGCACGTTTCTTCTTCGACTGATCGATTCTCTTTTTAAAAAATGTTTCTGAAGAATAAGGTGTTGCAGTGATCCCTGAATGAAAGAAGAAATCCTTTAAACTTGAATATAAAAATATTCAACCTAAAAAAAAAATCCCAAGTTTGTTCAACATTTGAATACGAGAATAGATCTACTTAATGCAACAGTTTCAGAAATATTGATCCTTTACAATAATGGCTGGGTGAATCGATAAATTATTTATATAATATAATTCATTAATCAAATAATTAAAGAATTATTCTACAGCTGGCTTTCCTTTCATAGAAATGGCTGCTCCATTTCTGAAATAAAAGGATTGTACCAATATTTTGAAGCATGTATTATCTGATCTAGTCTTTTTTTTTTTTTTTAATAATTAATGAGGTCTAATCTAATAAATAACTATTAAAATAATAGGAATAAAATAGAGGTAATATACACAAAACATCAATGTGCACTTACTAGGCTTTAAGAGGCTTTAAGCTTTAAGACGCTCCATTAACACTACAGCTGAGCTCATTTCAGGTAAAGACAGAAAGATCTAGAAAACAATTCCAGTAATTTTTCCATATTTACTCTGTGCAGCTGTTGCTCTGTAAGCTGATGACATAACAAGATCTAGTTCAGCTAAGCTGCCCGAACTGTTCCAAACAGTGTTTATGTTTGGATTAAAAAGTGAATTTAGAATGCTTATTTCTAAATGGATGTTCTTAACTGTCGACCTTTAAGGTCTGAAAATGTTCCTTTCAGTAATTGAAAGCCACGAATGAACCGAAAAAAAGGTCAAATTTGTTAATTCGTGCCCTAAAATAGTATTTCGGGCTCTGTATTTGGGATAAATGTGCACAACATATGGCAAAGATTTTCAGAAAATGTCTTTTGTATCCAAGACGAAAACATTGAGAAAAAAAAGATCATTTTTTTTATTTGTACCATAAATACATAAATAAAGCAATACAATATTATAATATAAAATGATACAGAACGGGTAAAAATGAGTAATTGCGCGCGTTCACGGCCGAAATACTTCCAAAAGTACATCTAAATAGTGATATTCAATACCAGCTTTAATGATTCTGAAACAATGGAACACAGATGGCAGATACAACTTCAAAACCACAAAGACAATGACGAATAAAAAAAATTGTGATGGGTGAAATTAAAGACACACCAATTACTTGTATAAAATAGAAATATGCAGTAAACACAAAAGGACAATTACAATTCATTAAAAAAAGCGACTGCTTTAATTCTTAAATCTATAACAAACAAAAAAAATGAATTAAAAGCTCCCTGATAAACTAGCTATACTATATAATCTGCACATCCACATTCTGTGTGTATATATACAGAATATTCTAGCTTTAATCGCTCATATCCTCTATGGTCTCCTCCACTATTTCTCTCCCTATTTCCTCCAATTTCACTATCTTCTTCTGTCCGTTTTTCTCGTTACTTGTATTCTGCTCATCTTTCTCTCCTGGAATGTACCACGGACGCGATTGGGTGTCCTCACAAGCCCGGCCCGCGCTCCTCCTGTAGCCGCCCCGTCCCGCCCGAACCAGTCCCCATCCCTGAGGCTTACCCTCATGAGGGCCATTGTCCTGCACCCCTCTCGTCTGGTCCAGTTCCTTGGCGCTGAGGGCGGGCATCCGCACAGGGACCGTGTTACCGAATTTGGAGTAGTCCACGGAGTAGCGTCCGTCCTCTTCGGTCATGATGGAGACGAAGCGCCGGCCCCAGAGGATCTCCTCTGGTGTGTAAGATGTGCGCGCCTGCATGGTGATACCTGTGGTCTCTACGACGCCTGACAGGGATCAGAAATACAGTAAAGGGAGTCATGTTTAAATGACGTTACTCTCTTTCTTATCGAAAACTTCAAATAATGTGAACAAACAACTGATGGACTCATTTTATTTTTTTAATGCACGCCTAAAAGCATCCCTATACAAATGTATGCCTTTGGGAACTTGGTGGTTCACTTCAATTAGGAGACCCAAACCTGTTCCAGCATGGCAATGCCACAAAGCCAGATCCATGAAAATATAGTTTACATGGGTTGGAGTGGAAGATCTTGATGAACACTTTTGGGGTGAACGCTGACTGCATCCCAGGCCTCCTCAACTCACCTACATCAGTACCTGACTTTACTAACGCTCTTGTGGCTGAATGAACACAAATCTCCACAAGCACTCTCCAAAATCTAGTGAAACATCTTCCCAGAAGAGTGTGAGAAGACGTCCATATAGTGTAGCCCTTGCACAGTGGTAAACTATATGGACTCTGTCATTTGCACTATTTTTTGCTCATTCTTGCACTAATTTTCTATACTGCCATTATTTTATGCTCCATTTGAATGTAGTGACTAGGAAGCCATTTGAGAACATTGAGACAGTCGGATGAGTGTCTCCGTTTTCTGGTTCTTTTTTTAAAGCTTACAGGGAAAGGTTCTCCTCACATTACAGCAGTGGTCATAAAATATCTACTGGCTCTAGAGACTTGGTTTTATAATAACCACCTTAAGCAAACTGTTTTTAAGTGGATCCTGGATTGCGAAAGAAGCTAAATATCATATATAACAGATCATGATAGTTTAGAATATACTTGTGATATTGCTACCCTCTGGATTTTTTTGCAGTGCGAGGATTTTATTCTTTTACTTCTGATTATATCTACTATATTTACTACAGATTTTTCTTACTGATTATATATTTTACTTTTACTATATTCTGTCTGCATAGGACACTGCTTTCAAATTCTATAATCCGATTGGTCAGATGGTAACTGTTTTTTTTTTATCGGCAAACAATATCATGTGCATTCATATCACCACGCTTTTACTGATAATGCATTGTTTCTATAGTAACAGTGACTTCGATAGTAAGACGCTCTACGCGCACTAATAAAATCCAATTTTTTTATTACCTTGTAATAAAAAAAATACCATTTTACTACCATTTTATTTATTATCTATTTATTATCTATTTATTTATATGGAAAGACTCTCACTCAGTAACTCATGTAATATTCACTGGTTTTATGTTTTCTGTTCACTCTAAGGATGGAGGATGTTGCATTTTGCTGGGTTTTTTTCAGTAACAAGAAGTATTTTTACTGTTTTATGGACAAGGAACTACCTTGTTTTGTAGCTGCTCTGCAACAATATATGTAATTAAAAACTGCTCAAAAGTAATGATGTATTATTTAATAAATAAAAAAGTAATAGCAGCTTTAAAATTAGGCCACACCAAGTATTTTAATTATTATAATAATGTAACCTTTAATGAATATAATAATTACAAAATATTTTCCTTTATTAAAAAAGCCTAAAATGTTTAATTTCGTATACAACATTTGTATGTTGCTACTGAATACCGACTTTATTTAGAATTTGATTACATTACAGTCAATTAGATTAGATTTGATTCAACTATTGTCATTGTGGTGGGTACAAGTACACATAAACACTAAAAGGACAAAAAGTATTTCCCAGGACTTTTCCAACAATATGTAGTTCCTCTCCAACCTTTTACCACAAAGTTGGAGCTACACAAATGTATAGAATGTCATGGATGTGAGCATTGCATTTTTCACTTCACTTGAACTAAGAGACCCAGAAATGTTCCACCTCCATGAAGATATACTTTACATGGTTTGGAGTAGAAGATCTTGAGTGGCCTCCTATAGATCTCTGACCTCAACCCTATTGAACACCTGTGGGATGAATTGGAACAGTGACTGCACCCCACGCCTCCTCACTTCACCTACATCAGTACCTGACATTATTTCACACCATTGTGACTGAACGAGCACAAATCTCCACAAGCACACTCCGAAATCCAGTGAGAAGACTTTGTATATTATATATTACCATAAATTGTAGCAGCATCATTTATTGTATTTAGTTTTATTTATTATTAATACTATGGTTATACTATAACTGATTATAATACAATTATTAGGAATCTCCATTATTTATATTGAGCTTGTTTGCTATCTTGAGTCCAATCTTATACTCATAACCACATGTTCTCCCTATTCACTCATAGACAGGTGTTATTCACAGTCACCTGACTAGGCTTTTGTATACAGAGCACATAAAACAAATAAACTATTAAAAAAAGCAGCCTTTAGCGCATTGTGGTTACAGATAAACATCCCTGTACCTTCCAGAATAATTATGATCTCCAGATCTTCATTGGCCAGCGACTGGGCTGAAAGCTCATACAGGGGGCTTCCTCTATCAATAGTGTGACTGATGATGAGGGGCGAGACAAGGAAGATGCCATTGCTCCTGAGTGGGTTTTCCACCTGGATGTCAAGTTGGCAGACTGGAATCACCTCCCCTTCTGCCGTCACCATCCTGCGAATCACCTGGAAGAAGTGAAACAGGACAATAAATCAGAATTCAGGAGACAAAAAAAAAGGATCAAGCATCCTGTGAAAAGTCTTAATTTGAATAAATGGGTGATAAAGTGTACCATTTCCCCGTGGCCTGTTCCTCACCTGCATCTGAATGGTAGCCGATATGATCATACTCTTCCTCAGGTCTCCAACGCGAAACATCAACGTGGGTTTGCCGTTGCGTGGTGCAATGACGGCGTTCCGGGAGAAGATGAGCGTCTCTGCCCGCCGATTGGCTTGAGCCGTTTTCATGAATACGCAGCCCAGCATGACGGCGTTGATGATGAGGCCCAGAATGTTCTGGATGATCAGAACCACAATGGCCATCGGGCACTCTTCTGTGACCATCCTTCCACCAAAACCAATGGTTACCTGACAATGCCAGTTATAAAATGTCAGGAATATTTTCATATATCATGACTAACAATAAACTGTCTGACTACTGACTTACAGCTACAACCAATATTCCAATACAACCTGTAATTTCTTGGGTTATGTACAATTGAAGCCATCCAGATTTATTGGCACCCGCCTTTAAATGAGCTAAAATGTATCTATAAAGAATAACACATACAACAAACTTTTCTGAATGCAAACATATAGAAAGGTTGCATAGTCTGTTGAGTTTTTTACTGGACTGCCATTTTTTCTAAAAACAATTATTCCCACCCTTACAAATTAATATTTTATTACCAAGTTAGACAAAGCATAACATCTACTACATCTATGTTTGGCTCATGACCTGGCTGAATACGCAATTCGTGCTGCAATCCAAAGAGGACATTATAATCAGAAATATCCTCATACTATTAAAAATGTTGCCAATAATTCTGCAGGAAACCATTATAAACCTTTTATTCCATCCAGTTTCTCACCTGCACCTCGATGGAGAAAAGGAACGCTGAAGTGAAAGAGTGAATTGCAGTGACACAGGGAACAGGCCCAGGCTCATTGGGATCTCGAGGCTCCAGATCACCATGAGCGAAGGCCAGGAGCCACCACATCATGGCAAAAAGCATCCATGAGCAGAGGAATGCTGAGGTAAAGATGAGGAGTGAGTGCTGCCATTTAAGGTCCACCATGGTGGTAAAAACATCCTGCAGAAACCGACCCTAGAGGACGGAATGAAAAGAAATTGTCAATTGTAGATATCGATCTAAATTGTATTGCCTGGGATGCAGACCTTTTAAATATTGCATCATTGTACCTGTTCCCGTATATTCTTGTGAGCAACGTTGCACGATCCATTCTTGGTGATAAAGCGGGCACGTTGCGATTTGCTGCGGAAGCGGTTATGCTGGGTGGCATCTTCAGCCAGGCGCGTTAACAGAAATCCTTCAGGCACCAGGCCTTTCCGGGCCAACATGGCTGGATTTTCAGACTTTTACTCTAATAAACACCATAATAAAACACGTTTAATAAAAGAACACCCTGATGCTGAACATACCATCCACAAGTGACCACAAGTTATAATCGTTATTGAGTAATGATGCTTTATAACAAAATCAAAAACTGATTGAACAATTCGGAGTATAGTTAGGATACTACTGGTCATCAATGATCAATAAACAACACTAACCAAAATTGTATTTTGGTAAAAACCATTGAAAGTTTGATATTGTGCCCTTTAAAACAAACTTCCCCAAAGCAAAAGGATCTGCTGTGCCAATTCTATACTTCAAGGCTCTTCTCTGTTCTGGCACCTGGAGGTGGTGGAATGAACTTCCCCTAGATGTCCGTACAGCGGAGTCCCTGACTATCTTCAAGCGACAACTGAAGACCTACCTCTTCCTGAAACACTTAAATTAGCACTTTCCAAGTTTGCTTTGTAGAATTCAAGAGCTAGATTTATATTAAGTTTGTAATCTGGCGTACCAGTGTAGATTTATTCATTACTAGAGACTCAAAGCACTTTTGTACGTCGCTCTGGATAAGGGCGTCTGCTAAATGCTGCAAATGTAAATGTACAGGGCCACTTTTGAATCCAGTCTATGTGCATCAACCACTGTCTATAATATATATATATATATATATATATATATATATATATATATATATATAATCCCAATCAATACTAGACATTTTACTATCTCCTCTAATTTGTGCAATGTTATTTATATTTTTCCCTCCCTCCCTCAAGGGTCAATGTGTCTTGAAATATTATACCCATGTGCAATATGCTTCTTTAATCAATTAGACAATTAGACTGTTATGTCAGTTTCTGTCTCAGGCCAATGTATACTGTCTTCTAAGGTTGGTCATTAAGTTGCGTTTCTTGTAATAATGTTGTATTATTCTTTTTTTTTCAGTCCAGCATTGCCTTGCAGTGCCTGTATGTTAAATGTACATTGTTGCTTTAGTCTAAACTTGAAACATATAATACAATAAAAAATGTTTTAATGATAAACAATAAAAAAATGTATTGTTCTGAACAATCAATAGATAGAGGATTATCCCAGTATAAAACATACATCACCACAAGGCAAAAGTTCACAGGATCGTGATCACATTCACACAGAGCCACATCCCAGGTTGGGCATGGACGCCGTCCATTTACTCACTGGAAGTCCATTTATTGTGATAAACAGAGGGAAAGAAAACAAGACAGGATCTGAAACAACATAAAAAAACCCCAGGTATATTTCAGGATGAGCTTCTTCTTCTGCGTTGTTCTTCATTTTTTGTTTTTAAATCATTTTCAACACAGTATAATTTTACTAAAGATATTCAAAGTATGAAAGAACATGTATGGAATTGTATAAAAAAAAATAGGTAAACGACCCAGAATATGTTTTGTATTTTAGATTTTCCAAAGTTACAATCCAAACCATTTGTCCAAACTTCTTGTCCAAAGATTGTCCAACTCTATCTGAATCCAGTTGAGAAGGTTTGGGATAAGGAGAGTGTTTTACTGCTGTTTTACTGTTTTTCTTTTACTGTTTCTACTGTTTTACTGCTTACTGCCATAAGCATATTCTGTATATACATCTTTTCTCTCATATATATCTCATATATATTCTTATATTTTATATAGTTTTTATACTTTATTTATCTGCCTTCTTTTTCTTTGTTTTATTTTTCTCCCCATCCTATTCCCTCATGCCGGACCGTCGTAAAAAAGCATTTCACTGCATGTGAACTCATACATACTCTGTATGTATGTGTATGTCACAAATAAAATTTGATTAGATTTTTTGATTTGAGAGTGAAGGAAAAGCAGCCAACAAGCACTCAACACCTCTGAGTACTTCTCAAGATTGTTGGGAACCATTTCACATGACATGAGGCTGACTGAAAAAATGAAAATAGTGTTCAAAGCTGTCGTGAAAGCAGAAATGTAGCTACTTAGAAGTATTAAAAAAATACAAAACATATTCTGGGTTATTGAACACGTTTTTGTTCACTCCATAATTCGATATGTGCTCTTTCATAGTTTGAAAGTCTTCGGTTTAAATGTGCAACGTTGAAAAACTATCAAAATGTCAAAATACATATCACATTACTACAAATAGAACTGTCTATAGCATGTAAACGTGGAAAGGCAAATCAATGAAAATAAAGAAGACACTAGAAATAAGACTGAATCAATAACAAAACACTTGGAGGTTGTTGCTGGAGGTCAGAAGAGAACCACAAAACCATAATAACTCAGAGGTTCTTACACATAATATACACCTGTCTGTTTACATGGAAGCCCAGTGTCCATAAATCCAGCATGTGACATACAAGTCAACTAAAAACACCACTGCGAATAATAATGTAACCTTAATATTATTTAAATAGCATTTAAAAATTCCTGATCAATTTTACACACACATTTTACTACGATCATTATTTTATTATAAAGCAAAATTACCTGGACGCCTCCTTTCCTACCAAGGATGCTGACTGACATCCAAACGCTCGTTCTCCCGTATCCGGATAAGACCCGCCTTCTATGTCACGATTGGCTACGTCGCTCAGGGCCGCCTTCCATGATTGGCTACGAGCTCGTTTGAAGGTGACCCGCTAGCCAATCGCAGCTAAGCCAAGATGGCGACCATTTGTCAGACGGATGAACCGAAAAGAGAAAGCAGGCGGACGCACACACAATCCTACAATCGGGTTTGGACGATTTAAGAGGCCGCCGGTGTATATTTTCATTTCTAGTGGGCCGGTTTTACTTGTAAATACGTTTATTTGTCTTTTTGTTTTGCTTTTGATTTGTTAGTAGAAGTTTTTTCGGGATTGTAGGTTTGAGACCAGGATTGTTTACAAAGATGGCTGATCACTGGAACAGGGGTAAGTGACACGTAGTGCTCATGAAGACAGCAGTGTACTGCTGATAGTTTAGACCAAACCCTTACAAATAAACAAACAAACAAACTTTCCTGATTTTCATCTAATTAGCTAAAATATGTCCTCAATATTCATTTAATAATACTTCAGACAGCTGTCATCAGCCTGGGAGATATCAGCTACTCTCAAATGTGTGTGTGTGTGTGTGTGTGTGTGTGTGTGTGTGTGTGTGTGTGT
>JAAIIK010020104.1:4583-18391 GCA_014706435.1 Silurus glanis | reverse complement strand
ACAGTACATCAAATAAAATAAAACAACCATTTAAAAGTACATACCTATACATATTAAACTAAAGTAGGCAAAAGTTACACTGTCATTCACTATCATGCAAGTTAAAATCAAACTTAATTTCCCAACTTACCGCTCCAACAATCACCAAACACATCAAAAACACATCAACTAATGCCATTTATCCAGGGTGATAAGCCTGCCTTCAAGCATATTGTGAATATCTTTGGTGCTTATGAGAGGCCAAAGGGTATAACTTTGAATTTGATTGCCTGTCCTTGGAGGCCAACGTCAAAAACCTCTGTTTGGGAACATGAAAATATCTGTCATGAAGATCCACTGTCATAAACTAATACTGAGCGCAAAAGAAGCAGGAATAACTGACAACTTTGACAACATGGATTGTATGCTTTACAAATTGTCATATGTTGTTGAATGTTCTTATTGTACCTTTTCTAAATAAGGAAAGGCAGGGTCTACCTTTTCCTATAATATATTGGGAGGAAGAGACTCTATGACTCACTACAAGTGTGTTATTCTTATGGAAATTAACCTAGAAAGGATAGCAAGTTAAAATGTATGCAGAATACTTCTTCCCTTAGCAAAGGCTGTGGAAACTGAACAAATTGGAAACAAAAAATAAAAATAAAAGAAGAAGAAGAAATCAGCAGTAGGCTAGCTAAGACAGCTAGGATCACTTACCCAGAGAGGTATAAGTTATCTAAAGCTTTAAAGCTGAAGTTGGCTACCAGACTAGCTAGATATAATATTATTTTAGCTTTTAGTTTTAACTATTTGACCCACTGATACAACCTAGTTCAACATTGTTACAAACCAAGAACAGTCAGTGGTGGATGAAGTGTACCATTCTTGTACTTCAGTAAAATTACTTGCTTTTGGATGTACTAAAGTATTAAAAGTAAAAGTAGTCATCTATAAGAGGTATATTTAATTGATTTATGCAATTCCATCTTCCCTTATCTGACGCATCATACTTTTTTAAAGAGACAATTTTCTATTGTTATAGGTACACATTAGTCTACAAAATCTCCCAAGAACCATGGGGTTAAAGTTTTGGTCTGGTTACATTTTATAATTTGACATATGTCCATTTATCTGTATTAATTTGTGTATTTTATCTTACTTTTCCAAAATGAAAATACTTGGAGTGCTTTTAAATAGCCCACTTGTCCTACCACAGCATTTTAATGGGGTTTAAAAATCAGGGCTGTAACTAGGCCTAGGATTTATAATCTTAATTTTATTTCAGAGATAGATTTGCTCTTGTGTATTGGATTGTACTTGGTTTGCTACAATCCCAGAGCAATAAAAATTCCAAATACATTCCAAACAATTTTAACTGGATTTAGTTCAGGTGATTGTGAAGGCCAGGTTATCTGATGCATCATAACTCTCTTTCTTTAACAAATAGCTCTTACATAAAGTAGAGGTGTGTTTGGGTTCATTGTCCAGATGGATTGGCAGATTGGCAAAATGCTGTGGTAGCCATTTTGGTTAAGTGTGCCTTCAATTTTGACAAAATCACCAACAGTGTCACCAGCAAAGCACCCCACACCAGCACAGCTCCTCCTCCATGCTTTACAATGGGAACCACACATTCAGGAACCTTCCATTCACCCTCTGTATGTACAAAAACACGTCTGTTAGAACTAAATATCTCAAATTTCCATTCCTTGTGTTTCTTGGACGAAGCAAATCTCTTCTGCTTGTGGTTCTTCCAAAGTAATGGTGTCCTTGCCACAATTTAACCCTGAAGTTCTGTCATACATAGTCTCTTCTCCGAACAGTGGTTGTTAAAATATGTCTGCCACTATGAGAAGCATTTTTGTAAATTCGGCAGTTTCTGAGGCTGAAAATTCTAATAAACTTAATCTATGCAACAGAGGAAGCTCTTTGTCTACTTAGTGCCTACACCTGCTCCATCCTTTCCTCTCTCATCCTTTACACTTCCCCCTCCCTCCCTCCCTCCCTCTCTCTCTCTCTCTCCCTCCCTCTCTCTTCTCACCCTCCTGGGACAGTCCTCATAAGAACCTGTTCCTTTATAGCGTTTGATGGCTTTGGAGATTTTTCAGATTGACTGACCTTCATTTTTTTAAGAAATGATTTTTCTCTTTACTCAGATGAGGGCTTCTTGCCATAATATGCATTTGCATTTGCAAACCATTCTAAGTGTCTAGTCAAGTTAAATCTATTTCTATAGCGCTTTTCACAACAGACATTGTCTCAAAGCAGCTTTACCTAAATCAACAGTTAAGGTGAATGGTGTGCATTTATCCCTGATGAGCAGCCATGGCGACTGTGGCAAGGAAAAACTCCCTTAGATGTTATGAGGAAGAAACCTTGAGAGGAACCAGACTCAAAAGGGGAACCCATCCTCATTTGGGTGACATCAAGAGTGTGATTATAAATCTTTAAACAATACAGAACACTGGAGAGTGAGAACTAACATGAGCACTGGAATGTAAGATTATAAGCAATGTCCTTTCTACAGTCTTATACAGTGATTTGTGATTATAAAACTAGGAGCTACTGAGCAACTCATAAAATAGCTAACATTTGAGATTATCACAGATCCAACACCAGCTTTTCCATGCCAGAGCCTTTAAACACTCAAGGAGGTCCAATGTCCAAACTCCACATGAAGTGGGATCCAATTGGCACTGGTACGTCTCTAGATGGTTCGCAATGTTTGAAGGCATCTTCTTCTTTATAGGTCCACAATCTTCATGAGGTGGGACGTGAATGGGGCTGGAGCAACCTCAGGATGCCTCGGGATGGAGAGAGAAAGAGAAGCAGTGGAGAGGAATTAGCGTAGCTGCTGTTCATGATATTAACAGCACAAGTTGATAATGTGCATGTGATCAGATGTTTTGGAGCACAAGGTTATGATGTGATGTGTGTTATGTGTAGGCTTTGCTAAAAAGATAAGTTTTTAATCTGCACTTAAACTGGGAGAGTGTGTCTGAGCCCCGAACACTGTCAGGAAGACTATTCCAAAGTTTAGGAGCTAGATGTGAGAATGCTCTACCGCCTTTAGTGGACTTTGAAGTCCACGCCTTAGAAGTCCAGAGTTTTGAGATCTCAGGGAGCGTGACGGATTGTAGCGTGTTAGAAGACAGGAAAGTTAATTGGGAGCTAAACCATTTAGTGTTTTGTAAGTGGGAAGCAGTAGTTTGTAGTTGATTCGAAACTTAACAGGTAGTCAGTGTAGAGATGATAAGATTGGGGTTATATGATCATATTTTCTCGACCTTGTGAGAACTCTGGCTGCTGCATTCTGGACTAACTGAAGCTTGTTTATTAATGATGCAGGACATCCACCTAGTAATGCATTACAATAGTCTATTCTGGAGGTCATGATCGCATGGACGAGCTTCTCTGCATCAGATATAGATAACATGTTTCTTAGCTTAGAAATATTTCTAAGGTGTAAAAAGGCTGTTTTTGTAACATGGTTAATGTGATTTTTAAAAGACAAGTTGCTGTCTAAAATAACTCCCAGGTCTTTTACCGTTGAACTAGTAGTTAAATGCGTCTAAATGCAGGTTAAAATGCTGGAGCTTCTGTGTACTGGTTTTTGAGCCGATGAGCAAAATCTCCGTCTTATCAGAATTTATCTTATTTAACAGGACTACCTTATGAATCTGAAGAAAGAATGTTACGAGTGTAACAAACTATCATTAAAGCTAGTTGTTTAACGTGTTTTGTTTAGTACATAATTCCATACATATTCTTTCATAGTTTGGATGTCTTTAGTATTAATGTACAATGTTAAAAATAATAAAAATAAAGAAAAAACACTGAAGGAGAAAGTGTGTTATAACTTTTGACTAGTACAGTAAAACTATGTATGAACACTTCTTCTATTGTATTAAAAAGGGTATGCTAAAATTATTATAATAAGCATCCTATATATCAAATGTCAGGGGAAGTTAAATACCTTTGCACAGCACTGTATTTAAGGTACAATTTTGCATAATATGTGTTCAGAAGCTGACTTCCCTATATATTATTTTTAATAAAACATTTTGTGAGACCACGATACACAGTCTGATGACTATTACTCTGTTGCAAACTGCAACAATGATAGGTGATTTTTCAAACATATTTTAGTAATGGTAACAATGTGATAATCGGCAAATTACTGCAGGCTATTTGCAGACTGTTTTGTATATTGTTTTTCAGGGAGGCTATACAAAGTAAGGACAGCTTGTCTGTTATCTGGTATAGCTCATAGTTAAAACCATGATGAACACAGAGAAGAAAATGACTCATCATTGGGATTTCCTGCTACTGGGAGATCCTGGCAATAAAACATTTCCATTCACACAGAGAATTCTCTCCTACACACACAAATGTGATGGAACTATTGTGTCAGAGATGTTAACAATAAACTTTAAAGTATAATAACAGTTCTAACATTAAAATACCCATGTTGATTTTTTTATTATTTATCAGAATTTTGATAGTCATGCAAAAAAGAATTACACCCTTCTTCAAGTCTATGTTTACATTTATCAGGGCCTAATTAACATTCTTAATAACTTCTATAAATAAATAAATAACCCCAGGTGACAACAAAACACAATAGATGTGGAAACTTAATCTTTAAAAAAAAAAAAAATAAAAATAAAAATAAAAATTTGGAAGCAATCTGTAGAACCTCTGTTTGGGTTTTACAGTGGCCCTTTTTGGGCCAATGTTCTACAACATGTATCAGATACTTGATACATTTTTTGCTTTTGTTTATACACAACCAAAGCATCTCAACTGAGTTAAAACCTGAACTATGACTTGGTCATTTCAAAACCATTTCTGCTTAATCTTTCCGGGTGTTGATTTGTTATATGGATATTTTATGCATCAGTTTTCTGATACAATGTGGAGCTTACTGTTGTCTCATTGACTTCAAGTTTCCAAAGTCCTGTGGCTGCAAAACAAGAACAAATCACCACCCATCCATTACACATCATTTGAGATGGTGTGATGATGTGTGCATCCTTGGATTCAAAGTCTAAAGGATATTGTTCCATGACTTCTGTGGTTTCTTCAGGTGCAAATTTGCAAAGCCTTGTTGCTATGAAAGGACAATAATTTTTTTAATGATTATTTGTTTTACACTGTCCCTTAAGTGTTTTTCCCCTCATTCATCATTGTTATCTGTTATTGCCAACAAGAATAGCGACTTACAAATTGTTTTCTACACTTAAGAAGAAATGGAACTGGATATTAGGGTAATTTTTAAAGAATAGATGTGAGTTCAGTGTTGTTTTCACTTTTACCTGCTATGAGTTCATATAGTCTTGTCATAGAATCATGACTACAGTGGTGATGTTCCACTTGTACACAATGTTTGTTTTCTTTTTATTTTTTTGCTGATAATGTGCAAAGGTCACACTGTAGCACAGGAGTTAGAAGACAGTTAGCATCCATTGAATATTCATTTGTTACCTTTGAGTTCCATTATGTAAATAAACAGAGCAGGGATTCTGCATGCAAGTACTTTGTTGTATGTAAAATTGTTTAGGGAAAATGTTGGTGGCTTACGTCAGTGTGGAATCAAAATACACCTTTACTCTTCTATATAAAAGAGGGAGCAAAATACTCCATATCTGAGCCTTGATTTGAAAGTGTTACTGTATCCTACTACACTTTATCAACAGAAAGCACTACTGCAGAGAAACATGCCAGCTTTTACAAAGATTTCAACTATACTGGTAAGTCAAAAATATTCTAATTTCTGTTCCTTTTATTAGAAATTGCCTAATATTTGTAGCAATTTTATTTTGAACCCATAATTAAAATAATTACAGATATCTTGATGGGGGGCACATTATATGTTTTATTTTATTTTATATAAAAGAGCACAGTAGTGGCATAAATGAATGCTTTAATTATTGAGTGTGGAATATTTTTGATTTGATTGATTTATTTATCTGAATTAGGTTATTGTTTTGATTGTGGCTGCCCATGGCTTTTCCTGTCATATCAAAGTTGACAACAAAACCAAAATGAATGAAATCTTAAACAGATACAAAATATTAAACAGTGCTGTGAGCAAACTCTCTCTCTCTCCTTGGACATATATGTAAGTAGAATTCAAACTCTAATTATGTGGTTTGGTAATTTTAAATTGAAGGATTTCTGTCTTATCAAATGATATATTTTTCAATTGTAGAAATGATCCAGAATCCCTCCATGAGGCCAGTTGTAATACATCCGGATGTTCAGGATTTAGTGTGAATGCCAGAGCTGTGCCTATATTTATTGAAACCTGTATTTACCAACAGAATCACCGCTACAACCGTACTCCAGTAACTTACAAAATTAGAGTAGGCTGCACTTGTATTAAGGAAACAAGCTTTTAAAGCCATTTTCTCTAAAACCATTAAATCCTTAACCCAAGGTATGTAATAATTGTGAAATAATACCTTTAGCACAGGAAGAAAACAGGTTATTTTTTTATATAGGAAAAGTAATTTAATAGCAAATGGTTTAGTTTCTGTCATAGAAAGTACTTGTACAATATTGAATGTTAATAATCGATAGAATGTATTTTCTCTATGTTTTTACAAATAAAATAAGCATATGCCTGTGATGTGTTATACTTTATTTACCTATGAAATGTTTTCTTTTATTGAACAACATATCAATAATTGTCCATTCTATTTTATATATTTAATTCAATTAATATTATTGAAGTTTTATTTATATAGTGCTTTTAACAATAAACATTGTTCCAAAGCAGCTTTATAAAGATCAATATGTTGAAAATAAAATAAAATTTATGTTAGTGTTTATAAGTGCCTATAAGTTTATCCCTAATGAGAACGCCAGTGATGGGCTCTAAAAATACAGAACTGTTAATGCCATATTGAGTCCTAAGCAATTGTAACAGACTGTTTATATTAATTAAAGTCCAAATCCATCCTCATAGTTCTTGAGTTGCTCTTCATGGATCTTTAGGCTGTTTATGTGGAATCATTCTCAGCTGCACAGCGTCGTTTCCAATTAAAGAGAACTCCATCCAGAGGTATTAAATGCCGCAAAAGGTAGGGCATTGGGATGGATCATCCGGTTCTGGAAAGGGACTAAATGGACCACTGGTCACTGGGAGCGTGTTTAGTTCAACAGAAAGGGAGGGAGAGAGAGAGATAGAGAGAAAGAAAGACAGAGAAGAGGGGCAATGGGGAGGAGAGTAGACGCACTGTACAGTGTGATAAGGGTGCAAGTAGCGACTCTGACAAGCTTAGGAATGGCATCATAACTCAAATTGAGAGCCAGAAAATTTGACTCACATGGGGGATTTCTAAGAAACGAGACAGCTCACCACACCACCACTAATAAACCTGAATAAATGCTTGAAAGTTGGGGGACGACATCATCCAAAACTCTATATGCATCCCTCCAGATCTACTCCTAAACCTAAAAAAAACTACTGACAAAATGACTAAGTAAATCAACCAAAAATAAATACATTTAACATGGACTTAAACAATGAAACTGTGTCTGAGTCCTAACACTAATTGGAAGGCAGTTCTATGACTGTGGGTGTTGTAAGAAAAATCAAAATGGGCCTGGTGAATTGTATAGTGAATCATATACAGTATATGGTGAATCATATCTCAAGCTGTGGGAGAAACATATGATGTGGACCCAATCTTCACCAGAAACTGGACATCCAGGAGTTTACAAAATAAGGGTTATTGCAGACCAAGTACTGGTGGTCTCAGATGCTCATAAACATTAGCAGATTCTCCTGCACACTATTTGTCCAATATAATTTCCCAGCAATTTAAAGAACCATTGCTTTTGAGGTGTGTAAACACTAATGACTCTGCCTAAGTGAGATGTTCCTGTCCAGACTATTTGTTCTGTTTGTAGTTTTGGCCACCCTCTCCCTTTGTTTGTGAACAGGGGCTCAGGTGGGCAATGAATGTTTTTGACAAACTTCTCTCACAACTACTCACTTTGTCCTCGAATATGCTTCTTTTGCCTAGCCTATTTTGCTTTCCCAACAGCATCTTTTAATATTTTCTGCTGCTTTTTACTTTTTTCGTCTTTATTTTGTGACAGCTTTACTGAGCTCTGGATCCAACTCCGGTGTCTTTGATATCATATTCCAATTACTAACCTTTAATAACTAATTCTCTAATCATTTCTTCTTGGAGAAATTCACACAGGCTATTCTCTAATTTATGAATTGCAATAATGATTGCTTCTGCTGTTTCACCAGGTTCATGGCAGCTCTTGTTAAATTTAGACCCTCTCCTCAATCACATTGTACTTGCATACAAAATGTTTCTCAAAACCTTCCTTTACTTTATCATACATACAAAGGCATTTTTCTGCCTTCGTCTTTGTCTGTCAGAGCCAGTGTATTTATAATATTGTCAGTTTTATTGTCCATTGTGAAACTTGGGAGTGTTAATTGTCCTTATTTATATCAATGATAAACACAGCTATGTTAAATCACTCAAATTGGTCTAAAATCTATAATGTTTTCAGATGACCATATTGAGAACATTTCATGTATTCTAATTGTTTACTGTGAAGCCTTTCACTATTAAAGTCTTCAGTTTTTGTCCTCCCTGTGCTGTCTCCATCAGTTCCATGTTGCCATCTAGTGAACGTAACGTGATATGTGCGTATTTATGATATGGCTGACAAGCCTTAAAAATGCACAGAATATTTGTAGTGACTTGCAGCTTTTCATACTCCCCCTGTGAATGTGCTTAGTACACATCAAGCAACTTTTCACTAAATTGCTACCTCTACCACCTGACATTATGATTTAGAAGGTGGGTTGTTTCTTAAAACAAACACACAAGCAAATAAATAAATAAAATATAACTATTTAGAGATCTTCTACCCATAGTAAAATTATAGGTTAACCATATCAGAGGAAAATGTGTGACTATCAGACCGTGCTGTACTGAAAGACCGATTTATATTTATTGAGAAAACAACAGAGTTACAGACACAGACAAATTACTCTCTGAAATATGCAGTGCTAATTTAGTTAATGTGATACAGTAAGGCAAATACATTAGTTAAACATGCATTTTTTGTTTATAACTGACCTATTTAAATGATGTTCAATACAAGTGTCTCCCATGTCGAGAGAGAGCGAGACACACACACACTCTGGAATTGGCCTTTAGTTTAATTCAATGATAACATAACGAGTCCAAATGTACAAACTTAGAAATATGTTTGAAAATTATATAAAAAAAATAAAAAAATAAATAAAAAAGACATGCATGTTCTTAATGGAAGAATTAATCTTAAGGACATGCATCACTGACAGCAGGTGACACCCTCTGCTAAATTAGAGTATTTATCTTTAAAATGCCAACATGCCACTTAGGCGCTTTATCAAAGGCCCTCAACTGCTCAGTCGTATGAATGAGAACTATAACTCCAACTGCTCTGGATAAGGGCATTTGCTAAAATGCCATGAATTTTAACAATCTATTTGCCACATTAAGCAGTCTAATTCCATTCTTTTGGAGTTTCACTCAGCTGTGTTGGGGCACAAGATTTTTACCGCGGGGCAGAAGAATGAGACACACAAACACACATCTGCTCCTGCCTCTTTCACACCAACTACCTGCATGTCTTCCCTCACTACATCCATGAACCTCCTTCTTGGCCTTCCTCTTTTCCTCCTTCCTGGGGGCTCCATCCTCAGCATTCTCCTACCAGTATAACTCATGTCCCTTCTCTGCACATGTCCAAACCATCTCAAACTCGCCTCCCTCACCTTGTCACCAAAACGTCCAACATGCGCTGTCCCTCTAATAAACTCATTTCTGAACTTGTCCATCCTCGTCACTCCCAACGAAAACCTTAACATCTTCAGCTCTGCTACCTCCAGCTCCACCTCCTGTCTTCTACTCAATGCCACTGTCTCTAAACCATACAACATCGCAGGTCTCACCACAGTCCTATAAACTTTCCCTTTCATTCTTGCAGATACCCTACTATCACAAATCACTCCTGTCACTCTTCTCCACCCACTCCACCCTGCCTGCACTCTTTTCTTTACTTCCCTAACACACTCTCCATTACTCTGCACTGTTGAACCCAGGTACCTGAACTCCTCCACCTTCACCACCTGTTCTCCCTGCAACCGCACCACTCCACTGCCCTCCCTCTCATTCACACACATGTACTCTGTCTTACTCCTACTGACTTTCATTCCCCTTCTCTCCAGCGTGTACCTCCACCTCTCCAGGCTCTTCTTAACCTGCTCACTACTCTCACCACAAATCACAATATCATCCGCAAACATCATAGTCCAGGGAGACTCCTGTCTGACCTCGTCCGTCAACCTGTCTATCACCACTGCAAACAGGAAAGGGCTCAGGGCCGATCCTTGATGCAGTCCAACCTTCATCTTGAACCAGTCTGTCATTCCTACTGCACACTTCACTGCTGTCACACTGTCCTCATACATGTCCTGCACCACCCTCACATACTTCTCTGACACACCTGACTTCCTCATACAATACCACAACTCCTCTCTTGGCACTCTGTCGTTCTCTAAATCCACAAATCCACAATGCAATTCCTTCTGTCCTTCTCTATACTTCTCCATCAACATTCTCAAAGCAAATAATGCTTCTGTGGTGCTCTTCCTCGGCATGAAACCATATCGTTGCTCACAGATGGTCACCTCTTCTCTCAGCCTGGCTTCCACTACTCTTTCCCATAACTCTATGGTGTGACTGATCAACTTAATTCCCCTGTAGTTACTGCAGGTCTGCACATCTCCCTTATGCTTAAAGATCGGTCAGCACACTCCTTCTCCATTCCTCAGGCATCCTCTCACCTTCTAGAATCTTATTAAACAGTCTGGTTAAAAACTCCACTGCCATCTCTCCTAAACATCTCCATGCTTCTACCGGTATGTCATCTGGTCCAACCGACTTTCCACTCTTCATCCTCTTATTCGCTGCTCTCACTTCCTCCTTACTAATCCTATCCACTTCCTGCTTCACAATCTCCACATCATCCAACCTTCTCTCTCTCTCATTTTCCTCATTCATCAGCTGCTCAAAATACTCCCTCCATCTTCTCAACACACTCTCCTCACTAGTCAACACATTTCCATCTCCATCCTTTATTGCTCTAACTTGCAGCACATCCTTCCCAGCTCGATCCCTCTGCCTGGCCAATCGGTACAAATCCTTTTCTCCTCCCTTAGTGTCCAACCTCTCATACAGCTCCCCGTATGCCTTTTCCTTGGCTTTCACCACATCCCTTTTCACCTGCTGCTGCATCTCCTTGTACTCTTGCCTACTTTTCTCATCACTCTGTCGATCCCACTTCTGTTTTGCCAACCTATTTCCCCTTATGCTCTCCTGCACTTCCTCATTCCACCACCACCTCTCTTTGTCTTCCTTTCTATTCCCAGATGTCACACCAAGTACTTTTCTAGCTGCCTCCCTCATCACTCCTGCAGTAGTTTCCCAATCATCCAGCACCTCTTTACCACCACCGAGCCCCTGTCTGACCTCTTCCCTGAACCTCACACTACAGTCTTCCTCCTTCAGTTTCCACCATCTTATTCTTCTTTCAGTCCTTCCTCTCCTCCTCTTCTTCTTTGCCTCCAAAACCATCCTACATACCACCATCCGATGCTGTCTAGCTACACTGTCCCCTGCCAACACCTTACAGTCTCCAATCTCCTTCAGGTTGCATCTCCTACATAGAACATAATCCACCTGTGTGCACCTTCCTCCACTCTTATACGTCACCCTATGATCCTCCTTCTTCTTAAAATACGTATTCACCACTGCTATTTCCATCCTTTTAGCAAAATCTACCACCATCTGCCCTTCCACATTCCTCTCCTTAAGGCCATACCTACCCATCACCTCCTCATCACCTCTGTTCCCTTCACCTACATGTCCATAAAAGTCTGCCCCAATCACCAATCGTTCATTTCTAGGTACACCATCTACCACTTCTACTGCCCCCTACTGTAGTCTTCATTATTGTACTTGCCAACAAATAACCGGCAACTTTTAATCTAATCATCACAAAGGGGGTGGGGGGGGGGGGAGAATCATACAGAGTTAGTCACATGAGCCTTAAAGGGAAGACAGTTTGAAGAACTCCTGGAATTATCTGTTTGGGTAAGGGATCTAGCACTCAAGTTAATGATTTTGAGGTGGAAATAAGTAAAAGTAATATATTTTCTTGAATAGGAGTAAAACTGTAATTGATTATCAGTTATAATTATTAAGTTATAAGTTATAATATTCTTGTTATTTTCTATGAGGTTCTAAGAGCTTTTAAATAACTCGGGAGGCTCTCCTTCCATGCTATTTGAAATACTGTCAATTTGTTTTGATGCCATTTACTTTCTAATTTCCGAGTGGTCTGTTTTAAGGTGTTATTCCACAGTGCAAATTCTTTCTCTCTGATCATTTTAGTTTTAAGGGTAGCTACATCATCCAGAACATTGATTCTAGGCATTCAGTAGCCCAGTCAAGCTCTGTGAAGTCAGACTGTGATCCAATTATTGTTGATTACTCAGTTTATTGATCAAACTTCCTGCAGTAGTTGACATGAATGTACGCTTAACATGGTAACGTGGCAAAGTACTTATTAATTACTGCCTCAGACATAGCATACCACACATATTAGAACTGGATCATGGAGCAGTTAAAGAAGGTGGCCTGTTTAGTGAATTAAGTTTTCATATATCGTGAATGGACAAGTTTTTTGCTTAACGGGGGGAGAAGTCAAGCTGATGGAGGCAGTGTGTTGCTCTGGGGGATGTTCTACTAGGGAACCTTGTGTTCTGGCATTACTGTGACATGCTTTAAACAGTGTTGTTGACCAAGTACACCCCTTCATGACAATGGTACAGCATCGTCTCCAGCACACCCAAAATACTTCCATTTTCATGTGTGAAAATACTTTCTTTTTTAGCTTATGTATTCTTAGCAATGCCATCCAACATACCTATGTCTTCAGGTGTCATGAGTATGACAGGGACTATGTATGTTATCTATCACTGCACCTCAATAAGTTATTTAATGTTTGTTTGTACACCTGATTCACATTAATGTAATTACCACTTTTTTATATACTCATTACTGCATGCTTTGAATTGTAATTTTTCATGGTTATTGTTAATCCTTATTAAACTTTATGATCAACCACACCCCCTTACTTAAACCTCAAAATATATTTTTTCTAAAGTTATGAGCCTTTTTGTTCAGCACTAAGAAGTAAAGAGCCATACTCACTTCCACATGAAATCTGGCATTATCAGCTTTGTCTTTAACTATTCAAGTGTTTTCAAGTAGCCATAAAACAAATATTCCAGCAAGAATGTATCCTTACTAGGATTATAATGAACCTAAAAAAATAACACACCATTGCATACTCGTAACAACCACCTGAGATGGAATAACCAATCTTGTTAGCACAGCAATGACCTAGTAGTACCCTAGCTAAAAACCAACCTGGCTAGGCTACCTTCTTAAATGTTCATATTGTAGCAACCAAAATATTTAGCAAACCACTGGCCAAGCATGTTTACATGTAAAGAAAATGCATTTTTTTAATAAGGAATATAACTGAACTGAGAATGATGGGTTTAATCAAAAGCGTAATAATATTTCCAGCATTTGAACAAGTAATAAAGAAAATGAGCTACTAATCAAAATCTGTAAGGAAATAAAAACATTTTCAGCATTAAATTTGTAAGTACAAATTAACATAATGCATTTATATATATATATATATATATATATATATATATATAT
>JAAIIK010020103.1:4737-21193 GCA_014706435.1 Silurus glanis | reverse complement strand
CAGCCATACCTGGGGTAAACTCCAGGAAGGAGGGGGCCACAGAAAGGTCCTGCAGGTCCCCTATTTTTTTGATAGAGCAGATGGCCAACAAGAACATGGTCTTGATTAAAAGGTGCCTCTAAGATGCCTCCGGTAGAGGCTTGAAGGGGGGCTCTATACCAGCAATACTGACAATTCCATCCCCAGACTGCTGATCCAGAAGCAGAAGAATGTTTGCCAAGAACTCTAGTGTTCAAACTTTGTGATTTTGTGGCCCACTTCCTGTGACGTAGCTTCCTGTGTTTGACTTGTTTGCCGCGAGTTCCGTGTTTGTATTTCTCTCGGCGTTTTCAAACAAACTTTGCTATTTACCTATCCTTTTTTCACTTTTAATAATCCTAAATTGTTTTTGTCTTCCTGACTTGTGCCTGTAGTTTATTAACTCGACTATCACTAGTGTTGTCTATATTCATTGCCTCTCACTCATATCTCTGTATACTAACTCTGTTCGTGATTATAAGCACTATGCCGGTTGTTTGTCTGCATTCGAACACAGGTGAGGACTCGTTCGAGTTGCAAACGGTGGCGTTGGAGATGGAGGCCTTGGAGAAACAAATTCGCGAGCTGCATGCAAAGCATGCCCGGCTGCGAGAGCGGAAAGCGGCGCTGGAAACATCACGGGCGGACGCGCACTCGGCCCAGGTAAATTCCCGGGTTGAACCTAACGCTCCCAGCACATCAACTCCGCGTGCTTCTCTGCCCAGGCCCAGCGCACCTACAACTCTGGCACCGGTGCAACACGGACCCTGGATGCGGCCGCGGTGGAAGAGACAAGCCAAGCCCCGATCGAGGACGTCTCCCCCGCCACCATCGGCCTTCGAGATCTCGACCGAGAACCGCTTCGTCCCTCTCCGTGAGACGGAACGCGACACTGTGATTCTCGGAGATTCCATCGTCCGGCATGTCTGCGCTACCGGAGCTAAAGGTAAGGTGCACACTCGCTGTTTTCCTGGTGCTCGTGTTCTCGACGTTGCTGCGCAGGTACCCGCAAACCTGAACGAGAACTTCGGAGCTGTTGTTCTCCATGCCGGAGCGAACGACACCAGGCTGCGGCAAACGGAGATCTTAAAGAGGGACTTCAGGATCCTGGTGGAGACGGTACGCAGCACATCACCCACAACGAGGATCATAGTGTCAGGACCTCTTCCCACTTACCAGCGAGGGGCTGAGAAGTTTAGTAGACTTTTAGCACTAAATGAATGGTTACAGTCATGGTGTCGAGAGCACAAACTTCTCTTTGTTAATAACTGGAACTGTTTCTGGGAGCGTCCTAGGTTCTTCCGCCCTGATGGCCTGCACCCCAGCAGAGTTGGAGCAGCAGTGCTATCAGATAACATCTCTAGGATACTTCACACCATCTGACTGGTAAGACATCAAGAAATCTTCAACTATGAGAACACGCATACAACAGACCAAATAGTTACAAGTACACACACAGTCCAGTTTATAGAAACCGTATCTATTCCTCGTGTAGCAAAACCAAGAATTAAATACACAAGATCCAGAAATAATCTTATTACAGTTAAAACTGAAAAATGCCAGATAAACAAACACAACAAAGTTCTAAAGTTTGGTCTTTTAAACATTAGATCACTTGCACCCAAAGCACTGATTGTAAATGAGATGATCACAGATAATAATCTCGATGCACTCTGTCTCACTGAGACCTGGATTAAACCAGGTAATTATATGGGTCTAAACGAGTCTACACCGTCAGGATATGATTATAAGCATGAGCCCCGTCAGACTGGTCGTGGGGGTGGTGTAGGAACCATTTATAGTGCCTCTCTTAATGTTAGTCAGATATTAGGATTCAGTTTTAAATCATTTGAAGTGCTTGTTCTTAAAATTGTACTTTCAGACATACATAGAAAACTCGCTCTGGTCATCGTGTACAGACCCCCAGGGCCCTACGCTGATTTTCTTCAAGAGTTTGCTTGTTTTCTCTCAGACCTCTTGATCAATTTTGATAAAGTGCTACTTGTAGGAGATTTTAATATTCATGTAGATGATGCAAACGATGCTCTAGGATTATCATTTGTCGACTTATTAAACTCTTTTGGGGTTAAACAAAACGTCACCGGACCAACTCATCGCTTTAACCACACATTAGACTTAATAATATCCCACGGAGCAGACGTCACTGATATAGATATTTTACCTCAGAGTGATGACATCACAGACCATTACCTCATACTGTACACACTACCGGTAGAGCAGATTACCCGTGTTTCACCACGTTTTTGACTTGGTAGGACTATTGTTCTGACCACTAAGGACAGATTCATAAATAACCTGCCTGATTTATCTCAGTTTCACACTAAACCCATAACTGCTGATAATCTTGATGAGATGGCGAACAACATAGACCTTATCCTCACTAACACATTAGACACTGTTGCCCCCATCCGGTTAAAAAAGGTTAGAGAACAAGCACCTGCACCTTGGTATAATAGTCATACGCATGCCCTGAAGAGAACAGCCGGTAATCTGGAGAGAAAATGGAGGAAAACTAAATTGGAGGTATTTAGAATTGCGTATAAAGACAGTATGCTCAGCTACAGACAGGCGCTAAAAGCTGCTAGAGCTGAACACCAGAGCAAACTCATAGAAAATAACAAAAACAATCCCAGGTTCCTTTTCAGTACAGTAGCTAAACTAACTACAAATCAGCGATCTGAAAAATGTGTTCCATCACAGTTTAGTAGTGAGGACTTTATGATTTTCTTCTCTGAAAAAATAGATTAGAACATTAGAAAAACAATTGTGGCAGTTCAACCTCTGACAGCATCTCCCGGCATAATCTTACCTACAACCCCACAACTACACTGTTTTACATGTATAGGACAGAAAGAGCTGTATGATGCTATTATCAAAGCTAAATCAACAACATGTCAGTTAGATCCAATTCCCACTAAACTACTGAAGGAAGTGTTATATACAGCTGGTGAGCCTCTTCTGAATATTATTAACTCCTCACTATCGTTAGGTCATGTCCCTAAATCCCTCAAGCTAGCAGTTATTAAGCCCCTCATTAAAAAACGTAATCTGGATCCAAATACGCTATTGAATTACAGACCCATTTCAAATCTCCCATTTATGTCTAAGATTTTAGAAAAGATTGTCGCTGCCCAGTTATGTACAACGGTATTCCGGACAACGCTATTGAGCTAGCGGGACGACATACACTCCGGGCGGATAGGACATTAGATGGCTCCGGTAAGACCAGAGGCGGTGGATTGTGCATTTATGTTAACAAAGCTTGGTGCACGAACTCTGTTATTGTCGAGAGTCATTGTTCAGCTAACCTGGAGTTTCTCATGGTTAAATGTAGACCGTTTTATCTACCGCGGGAGTTCTCTTCCACCATTATTACTGCTGCTTACATTCCCCCCGATGCTGATGCTAAGCTCGCTATGAAAGAACTTTATGCGGCCATCAGTAAACAACAGACTGTTCACCCGGAAGCTGCGTTTATTGTTGCGGGAGATTTTAATCACTCGAACTTAAAGGCAGTGCTTCCAAAATTTCATCAGCATGTTTCATGTCACACCAGAGGGAACAAAACTTTAGACCATGTATACACAAACATGGCTGGAGCTTACGTTGCGACCCCCCTGGCATCCAGGCCATCAGTGATTACAAATCCTCCCACTCCACCCCCGCTGCCATTGATGTTCTCTTCTTGAATGAGCTTAATAACTTTTATGCTCGCTTTGAGAGAGACAACAGAGAAACTGCCACAAAGCTCAAACACTCGGGTGATCACTCTCCATTCACACTCTCCTCCACAGATGTCTGCAGTGCACTGAGCCGGATCAGCGCACACAAAGCCGCTGGACCAGACAACATCCCTGGACGCGTACTCAGGGCATGTGCTGTGGAGCTCGCTGGGGTCTTTACCGATATCTTCAACCTGTCTCTTGCCCAAGCAGCTGTTCCCACTTGCTTTAAACGCACCTCCATTGTGCCAGTGCCGAAACACTCCAGCCCAACGTGCCTGAACGACTACCGCCCTGTAGCACTGACACCCATTGTCATGAAGTGCTTTGAGCGGCTGGTCCTGGCTCACCTGAAGGACTCTCTGCCATCCATATTAGACCCTCACCAGTTTGCCTACCGAAGCAATAGGAGCACAGAAGATGCAGTTTCCATGGCACTGCACTCTGTGCTCACACACTTGGACAATAAAAACACTTATGCACGTATGCTGTTTGTTGACTTCAGCTCAGCATTCAATACCATCATTCCATCCAAGTTAATAGCCAAACTTGTAGATCTGGGCATTAACACCTCCACCTGCAACTGGGTCATGGACTTTCTGACCAACAGACCCCAGCAGGTTCGATCTGGCTCCATCTGCTCCAACACTGGTGTACCACAGGGCTGTGTGCTGAGCCCCTTCCTCTACTCCCTCTTCATCTCCGACTGCAGGCCTGTGAATGGATCTAACTCCATCATCAAGTTTGCAGATGACACTACTGTGATCGGTCTCATCACCAACAATGATGAGACTGCCTACAGGGAGGAGATCCAGCACCTAGCCACATGGTGCAGTAACAATAACCTGCTCCTTAACACCTCCAAGACAAAGGAGCTTATTGTGGACTTCAGGAAGGAGACAAGAGGCACACATGACACCACCCACATCAATGGGATGGCTGTTGAGCGCGTCTCCAGTTTCAAGTTCCTGGGGATCCACATCTCGGCGGACCTGTCCTGGGCTATCAACACCTCCAGCCTAGTCAAGAAGGCTCACCAGCGCCTCTTTTTCCTGAGGACACTCAAGAAAAATCAGCTCTCCTCGGATATCCTGGTGAACTTCTACCGCTGCGCAGTAGAAAGCATCCTGACCAGCTGTGTCACAGTCTGGTATGGGAGCTGCTCTGTTGCAGAGTGTAAGGCACTGCAGCGGGTGGTGAAAACTGCCCAGCGCATCACAGGGACTTCACTCCCAGCCATGGAGGACATTCAAAAGAAACGCTGTCTGCGTCGAGCTCGCAGCATTCTTAAGGATTCCTCTCATCCGGCCCATAGACTGTTTTACGCTTCTGCCCTCCGGCAGGCGTTTCAGGTGCCTCCGGACCAGGACCAGCCGACTAAAGAACAGCTTTTTTCCTAGAGCTGTCTCTTTACTGAACTCTGCCACTCACTGATACACTACCACATTTTCCTCACACTTAGTTATTTCTATAATGGACTGTCTACTCAAAAACTTGTGCTCACCGGAACACTGATCATTTCTCACCCCACACTTTGTTATTGCACGGACTGTTTACACAAACCTTTGCTCATTTGCACACTGCTCTTCTTTGTATTGCTGCTCATCATTATTTACCATTGTATATATACCCGTTCTCTGTTCATAGTAATAATTTATGTTCACCGTTCACATCCTTCTGTAAATCTCTGTGTATAGTAATAGGCATCTGTATATTATGTTCACAGTACATACATATATATACATATATATACATATATATATATATATATATATATATATATATATATATATAATTTCATCTGTATACTATTGTTCATAGTACATATATATTCATATTCATCTGTAATTATTTTCATAGTACATATATATTAATCTGTATACTACATTTATAGTACATATACATCTTTAAACTATTGTTTATAGTCTATATTATCATTCTATTTATCTATGTAAATCATGTAAAAACTGTATATCCTGCACTTGCTGTTATTGCACTCTGGTTAGACCCAAACTGCATTTCGTTGCCTTGTACTTGTACATGTGTAATGACAATAAAGTTGAATCTAATCTAATCTAATCTAATCTAATGTAACCACTTGCAAGAGAACAATATCTTTGAAGAGTTTCAGTCAGGTTGTAGGCCCCATCATAGCACAGAAACTGCCCTAGTTAAAATCACTAATGACCTGTTTTTAGCTTCAGACCAAGGCTACATCTCCCTATTAGTTTTACTAGATCTTAGTGCTGCGTTCGACACTATAGATCATGATCTTCTCCTCGATCGCTTACAGAACTACATCAGCATTTAGGGACAGGCATTAAGCTGGTTTAAATCCTACCTGTTTCGTAGATTTAAATGGAGAGCTATCCAGGCTAATGCTAGTAAATTATGGCTTGCCACAGGGGTCAGTTCTAGGACCCCTGCTTTTCACAATATACATGCTTCCCTTAGGAAATATTATTAGAAGGCATGGAATTAGCTTCCATTGTTATGCTGATGATACCCAGCTATATATCTCATCTAAACCAGGCGATACAGCTCAATTAGCTCGCATAACTGAGTGTGTTAAGGAAATAAGAGATTGGATGACCCATAACTTTCTGCTATTAAATTCTGATAAGACGGAGATTTTGCTCATCGGCCCAAAAACTAGTACACAGAAGCTCCAGCATCTCAGCCTGCATTTAAACGGATGTTCTGTAACTACTAGTTCAACGGTAAAAGACCTGGGAGTTATTTTAGACAGCAACTTATCTTTTCAAAATCATATTAACCAAGTTACAAAAACAGCCTTCTTTCACCTTAGAAATATTTCTAAGCTAGGAAATATGTTATCTATATCCGATGCAGAGAAGCTCGTCCATGCGTTCATGACCTCCAGAATAGACTACTGTAATGCATTACTAGGTGGATGTCCTGCATCATTAATAAACAAGCTTCAGTTAGTTCAGAATGCAGCAGCAAGAGTTCTTACAAGGTCAAGAAAATATGATCATATAACCCCAATCTTATCGTCCCTACATTGGCTTCCTGTTAAGTTTCGAATAGACTTCAAACTACTACTACTCACTTATAAAGCACTAAATGGTTTGGCTCCCTTGTATCTCTCCAGTCTTCTAACACGCTACAATCCGTCACGCTCCCTGAGATCTCAAAACTCTGGGCTTCTAGTAGTTCCTAGAATAGCAAAGTCCACAAAAGGCGATAGATCATTCTCACATTTAGCTCCCCAACTCTGGAATAGTCTTCCTGACAGTGTTCGGGGCTCAGACACGCTCTCCCAGTTTAAGTGCAGATTAAAAACGTATCTTTTTAGCAAAGCCTACACATAACACACATCACATCAAAACCTTGTGCTCCAGAACATCTGATCACATGCACATTATCAACTTGTGCTGTTAATATCATGAACAGCAGCTACGCTAATTCCTCTCCACTGCTTCTCTTTCTCTCCCCATCCCGAGGCTTTCTGAGGTTTGGCCAGCTCCAGTCACGTCCCACCTCGTGAAGATTATGGACCTATGGATGATCATGGAGAAGTAGATGCCGAACTCGCAAACATCCCGAACCATCTACAGACGTACGAGTGCCAATTGGATCCCACTACATGTGTGGCATTGGACCTCCTGGAGTGTTTAAAGGCTCTGGCATGGAGAAGCTGATGCTGGATCTTTGATGATCACAAATGTTGAGCTCAGTAGCTCCTACTTTTATACCAAAGACTGTAGAAAGAACATTACTTATAATTTTATACTCCAGTACTCATGTTAGTTCTCTCTCTCCAGTGTTCTGTATTGTTGAAAGATTTATGATCAAACTCTTGATGTCACCCAAATGAGGATGGGTTCCCCTTTTGAGTCTGGGTCCTCTCAAGGTTTCTTACTCATAACATCTAAGGGAGTTTTTCCTTGCCACTGTCGCCACGGCTTGCTCATCAGGGATAAATGCACACCATTCACCTTGACTGTTGATTTCTGTAAAGCTGCTTTGAGACAATGTCTGTTGTGAAAAGCGCTATACAAATAAACTTGACTTGACTTGACTAGTGTGGCATGGACGAGCTGTCATTCATGTCGAGGATCATTACCAGTGACAAAAATTTGGGTGTAAGGATATGGAGGAAAAAAGTTGTCAGTCAGTTTTTTATAAAGACCTGCAAAGAGTACTGAAGAATTCAGTGGCAGAGCTGAAAAAAACTTTTGTGCAAACAATAGCTTTATAAAGATCTGCAGTACATGGTGGATGGAAAGACCCCTGGCATCAGTAGGGTCCCAGCTGAGTTCTATAGATCTTTCTTTCTGGCGCTGTTGGGTGAGGATCTCTTGCCATTTTTGCTGTTGTAAAACTGTAGAGGAATTAAGATAAAGGTCAGAACTGTAATCTGTGAATGATTTAACTAATCTAAAAAAAAAAAGAAGCAGGTTGAAATTGTACATGTGTCAGGGATCCATCAGCCACACCTACACCTATCACTCCAAGCAGCTCTCCCACTTACTAATCAGCTACACCTGGCCCTCATCAGTTTGCACGCTACTTAAACCCCGTTCCTCCACCAGCTCATTGTCCGTTCTACAGCTTAGGCTAAGGAACACTGTCAGACTATCCAAGCACTCTGTTTAGCTTATTGTTGTTTACAGGACTATTACTATTTACAGGGTATTTTGTCTAGCCATAGTTCTCACCAGGGTTAGTTAACCTGGAGTTTCATTGCGGTTTTGCCGTTTTCTGCCCCCGGGGACACCTCAACCGCCGATCAGCTGCTCAACCTCTGCCATGGAACAGACAGCGTGTCAAATTACAACCTCCGTTTCTGCACTCTGGCGGCATCTGCTGGTTGGAACGAGAAAGCGCTGCTGGCAATATATCGCATGGGATTAAAGCAGGAGCTTCGGCTGGCAATATATCGCATGGGATTAAAGCAGGAGCTTCGGCTGGCAATGGCCACGTATGACGATTCTCTGGGGTTGTAAGCTTTCATCCAGAGATCCATCCGTGTTTCTCAACACCTGGTAGCCTGCTGGACTCCAGAGGCGGAACCAGTTCAAGCAGTGGCAGTGTCACCAGCTCCTGAACCCGAACCCATGCAGCTTGGATCACAGCGGCTGTCTCAGAAGGGAAGGGAGCGCCGGTAGGCGACCAGAGCTTGCCTCTACTGTGGAGAGAGGGGACATCGCGTGGCCCAATGTCCGGTTTGGCCTCCTCGTCGGATGGTGAGTACTGTTACGCTTTCCTCTGAGATTACTCACCTGTCTACGCTCACCGTCACCTTGGTAACCCCCGCTCTCTCTCTGTCTGACACGGCCTTAGTCGACACTGGCTCTGCGGGGAACTTCATCTCCCAGGCGTGTCTAGAACGCCTCCAGCTACACCGGCAGAGGGGATCTCAGGAATTGGCTGTCCAGACCATCCAGGGACGACCTTTAGGAAAAGGAAAGATTAAGAACTGTACGCCACTCATCGTCCTCCAAGTCGGGGTGCTACACTATGAGGAAATTCAACTTCTCGTGCTGGAGGATTCTAAAGTAGACGTGATCCTGGGTCATCCCTGGCTAGCCAAGCACTCCCCCGTGTGTTCCTGGGACCCGTGCGACATCTTGGAGTGGAGCCCCGCCTGCCGGCAGAAATGTTTACATCCACTCCCAATTCCCATCCATACAACCTTGACCCTGGCAGCAACTCAGGTGGAAGGAGCTCCCCAGCCCGTTTGGGTGGAGATCCCACAGGAATACCACGCCTTTTCTGACGTCTTCAGTGAGGAGGCCGCCACTCAGTTACCCCCACACCGGCCGTGGGACTGTGCCATCGACCTGATACCGGGGGCCAAGCTGTCGAAGGGTCGGGTCTATCCCCTGTCAGCCCCGGAACATCGAGCAACAGGGCTTTATCACCCAGTCTTCCCCCCCCGGCAGCGTCTAGCTTCTTTTTTGTGGAAAAGAAGGACGGGGGATTGCGGCTATGCATCGACTACAGGGGCCTTAATGCACAGATCTCCCCACTTCCATATCCGCTCCCACTGGTCCCAGCGGCCCTAGAGGACCTGCGTGAGGCTTGCGTCTTCACCAAGCTGGATCTCAGAAGTGCGTATAACTTGGTGCGCGTCCGTAAGGGGGACGAGTGGAAGACAGCGTTCATTACCCCCTCTGGCCACTATGAGTACCGGGTCATGCCGTATGGTCTTTCCATTGCTCCGGCGGTCTTTCAGAACTTCATGAATGAGGTTTTCCGTCCCTTCCTCCACCGGTTTGTGATCGTATACATTGATGACATCCTGATCTATTCCCGAACGCTGTGAGAACATCACGACCATGTCACCCAAGTCCTAAAACTGCTGCGGGAACACCGGCTGTATCTCAACCTCCCCAAGTGTGAGTTCCATCGCTCGGAGGTACAGTTCCTGGGTTACATCATCGACGCAGCAGGTATCAGGATGGACGAGAGGAAGGTGACGGCAGTACGGGACTGGCCGGTTCCCACTTTGATCAAGGAGCTCCAGAGGTTTCTAGGATTCGCCAACTTCTACCGCCGGTTCATAGGGGGCTTCAGCCAGGTTACTGCTCCACTCACATCCCTCCTGCGGGGAAAAGCCAAGACTCTTTTCTGGACCCCAGAGGTGCAGAGGGCCTTCGAGGAGTTACGCAAAAGGTTCTGTGCCGCTCCGCTTCTCCATCACCCTGACCCCCAGCTCCCATTTGTTGTCGAGGTAGACGCGTCGTCCACGGGCGTAGGGGCCACCCTCTCCCAGCAGTCGGGGAATCCCCCTCAGCTCCACCCCTGCGCCTACTTCTCAAAGAAGCTGTCCTCGGCCGAACAGAACTATGATATTGGGAATCGAGTGCTCCTAGCCATCAAGCTGGCCCTGGAAGAGTGGAGACATTGGCTGGAAGGGGCCGTTCATCCATTCACTGTCATCACGGATCACAAGACCCTCCAGTACCTCCGTGAGGCCAAGCGCCTAAACCCCCGTCAGGCACACTGGGCTCTCTTCTTTACCCGGTTTAAGTTCAGTATCACCTACCGGCCAGGGTCGAAGAATGGTAAGGCCGATGCGCTCTCCAAGGTTTATGGGCCTGAAGAACCCGCCAAGCCCATTTTGCCTCCTACGCTCATCCTGAAACAGCAGAAGCGCTCTTTACTATTAGCGCTCTTTATACTACTTTACTATTTACCTCTCACACACCACAGACGTAGACTAGTTTCTGAAGCTCACAATGAGCAGGCAGAAGGCAGTAAGAAGTCTGGGGTTAACGTGGATGAGACAGAGAGAATCAGTGATGGAAACATGACTGAGAACAGAGACATTCCTGATCACCTGATCATCATCATCTTTTCTCTGCTTGTGTTCTATATGGTGGATGTTATTAATATGGAGGTATTAATATGATGTGGGGGTCAGTTACCAGTGTGACACTAAAACAGGTAGCAATAATCACTACTTTTTACTTAAATACATGTCAGAGCCCAAACTTCTTTATGTTTATGATAGCCCCGTTCCTGCTATTGTTCAAGATCACACTAAATACTAGCCACTTTAGCCTGGAAAAGTGATTTTTTTTTCTTGCTCTAAATAGTGTAAAAACATTTACTTATTTTTTTGGTTCAATTCTACTAAAGAGACTAATTCATAATTATACATTTTCATCAATATACTACTGCTGAAAGAATCTAATGGTGATGTTTGCACAATGCTGTGTGTGAATATTGTATTAAATTATTATATTGCTGTCAATAGATTAAAATATTGAATCATAATAATATAAAAAAAAATCAAATCAAATTAAATTCATCACATACACATACATACAGGGTACGACATGCAGTGAAATGCTTTATATGATGGTCCGGCATGAAGGCAGATAAATAAAGTATAAAGTATAAAAAACTATTAAAAATAAAATAAATAAAATAAAATAAGAATATAAAGATATAAAAGATATATAAAGATATATGTATGTATATGAACAAAGAGAAAAAGATGTATATACAAAAAATTCCTTATTGCAGTAAACAGTGAAACAGTAAACAATGTGTAATAAGTGTAAACACAATAGACAATTTTAGTGGTGGGTTGTCCATAAAGTGTTTGTGTGCGGTATGGTGTGGTGTAAAGGTCCATGAAGTGTCCATGTGCAGTATGGTGTGGTATAAATAAAATATAAAGCGCACTGTGCTGTGCAAGTCCAGAGTTTAAAGTGTCCGTGTGCGGTATGGTGTGGTGTAAAGGTCCGTAAAGTGTCCATGTGCAGTATGGTGTGGTATAAAAAAAAATAAAATAAAATATATATAAAGCGCACTGTGCTGTGCAAGTCCAGAGTTTAAAGTGTCGTGGGGCGAAAGCTAAGATATGTACAGAGAAGAAGTGTGATGATGGAGAGAGTGGGCCAGTTTTTTAGATCCTGGGTGTTTCCTGGTTTAAACTCCGAATGGCCTGCGGGAAGAAGCTCCTCCTCATTCTCTCCGTGTTCGCTTTCAGGGAGCGGAAGCGTTTCCCCGAACGCAACAGAGAAAAGAGTCCATTGTTGGGATGGCTGAGGTCCTTCATAATGTTCCTAGCTCTGGTCCGGCACCGCGTGCTGTAGATGTCCTGCAGGTTAGGGCGCTCAGTGTGGATGGTACGTTCAGCTGAACGCACCACCCTCTGGAGGGCTCGTCTGTCCTGCATGGTGCTGTTCCCAAACCAGGAAGTGATGCTACCCGTCAGGACGCTCTCAATGGTGCAGGTGTAGAAAGTCTTAAGCACCTGAGAGGGAAGTTTAAAGTCCCTTAAGCGTCTCAGATGGTACAGTCGCTGCTGGGCCTTCTTCACCAGGGTGTTGGTGTGACAGGACCAAGACAGGTCCTGTGTGATGTGAACACCCAGGTACCGGAAACTGTCCACTCTCTCCACTGGGGTCCTGCTGATGTTTATAGGTTGGTATGACCGCTCCCGCTTTGTGCTGAAGTCCACGATCAACTCCTTAGTCTTGCTGACCTTCAGGAAAAGGTTTTTCTCCTGGCACCATCTCTCCAGGTTTTTAACCTCCTGTAGGTAGGCCGTCTCATCGTTGTTGGAGATCAGACCCACCACAACAGTGTCGTCAGCAAACTTGATGATGGTGGTGGAGTTGGATGTGGCCACACAGTCATGTGTGTACATTGTGTAAAGCAGGGGGCTCAGAACACAACCCTGGGGGGCGCCAGTGCTGAGGGTGAGGGTGGATGAGGTGTGTTTTCCCACCCGTACGGCTTGTGGTCTGTCTGTCAGGAAGTTAGAGATCCATTGACACAGCGGCTGGCTGAGTCCCAGGACCTCCAACTTAGAGGTGAGTGTGGAGGGTATTATGGTGTTAAACGCTGAACTGTAGTCCACGAACAACATATTTGCATAATTCCCGTTTCTTTGGTCCAGGTGGCTCATCGTGGTGTGGAGGAGATGAGCAATGGCGTCCTCAGTAGAGCGGTTCTGACGGTACGCAAACTGTAATGGGTCCAGTGTGTCTGGTAGTGATGCAGTGATGAAGTCTCTGACCAGTCTCTCGAAGCACTTCATCACTACTGAGGTCAAGGCTACAGGGCGATAGTCGTTAAGGCAGGCGGGCTGGGGTTTCTTCGGGACAGGAACAATGGTGGACTGTTTAAAACATGAGGGGACAACAGACTGTTCCAGTGAGAGGTTGAATATCTCAGTGAACACCGGTGCTAGCTGGTCAGCGCAGGCTTTCAGAACCCGACCTGTGATGCCGTCTGGTCCTGCTGCCTTCCTGGTATTCACTCTCTTGAATGCCCTCCTCACGTCATGCTCTGAGATGGTGAACATGTTTACCTCTCCGGCTCTCTCGGCGTGCACGCTGGTTGTGCCACTAGCGCCGCTAGCGTGGTTAGCTGCAGCCTCGAAACGAGCGTAAAAGGTGTTTAGCTCGTCTGCCAGAGAAGCGTCCGCATTCACCATTCTAGAAGATGGTGTTTTATAGTCCGTTATTGTTCTTAGTCCCTGCCACAGGCTCCTAGAGCCACCATGTTGAAACTGTGACTCTAGTTTCTTCCCGTAGCGCCGCTTTGCATCCTTCACCGCTCTGCGAACACTGTAAGATGCAGCCTTGTACTCGTCCATGTCCCCGGTGGCGAGCCCCGTGTTGTAGGCAGCGGAGCGGGATCTCAGAGCGTCGTGGATGGTTTTATCCACCCACGGCTTCTGGTTGGGAAACGTTCTGATAGTGGTTTTCTGCACTGTATCATCCGCTAGTTTCCCGATGAATCCCACAACCGCTTCCGTAAACATGTTGACGTCATCAGAGCTGCACCGGAACATGTCCCAGTCTGCGTCATCCAGAGCTTCCTGCAGAGCGGCCACCGATTGGTCAGTCCAGCGCGCGACCTCCCTCTGAACCGGAGCTTCCTGTTTCAGCCTTTGTTTGTAAACAGGCATGAGGAAGATGGCAGCATGGTCCGATTTCCCAAACGGTGGACGTGATTGTCCCTTGTAGCTGTTCTTGAATTGTGTGTAACAGTGGTCCAGTGTTCTTTCACCCCTGGTGGGGCAGGTCCCGATGCTGTGTTTGGTGAAGAGTTATTGTCTCGTGTAAATCCCATACTGCAGTGTCCGTGTCCGCTTGAGGTGGAATATAAACGGCACTGACAATGACCGAACTGAATTCCAGAGGTAGATAAAAGGGCCGACATTTTATGGTCAGTAGTTCCAGATTTGGTGTGCAGGAGCGTGAAAGAGGAACGATGCTCGTGTTGTCGCACCAGTGGTTGTTCACCATCAGACACACTCCACCTCCCCTTGACTTCCCCAACTCCAGTGTTCTGTCCATGCTGTAAACCGAGAAAAGCTCGGCCGGCTGGATGGCGTGGTCCGGTACCGCTGGGTTCAGCCATGTCTCGGTGAAGCAGAGAAGGTTGCAGTCCCGAATGTCTCTCTGGAACTTGACCCTTGCCCTGAGGTCGTCGAGCTTGTTTTCCAGTGACTGGACATTGGCTAACAGGATACTAGGTAAGGGAGCGCGGTGTGCGCGTGCCCTCAGCTTGTTCCTGACGCCGGCTCGTTTCCCTCGCGGACGCCGGTACGGGTCGCGTCCTTTTTTCTCCCTCAGGATCTCGCTCGGCCAGCATGGGTCCGGGTTTAAAAACGGCGAAAGGTGAGTGCATTATACACCAATAGATATGAGTGTCTCTGTCATATCTAATGATGTCCATCTTGTGTAGATGGAAGTGTGACTACTTAAATAAAAGTATAAAATAAACAAAAATAAGAGAAAACGTAGCTGGAGCAGTCGTGACGGCAGCCGACCTCACCGGCGCCATCTTGCAATCTTGCAATCAAAATATATATAATATTAAATTATCTGTTGTTAATGTACCTACAATTAATACTAGTTTTTAATACTCTTATCAACATGTGCATGGACAAATATTGATGCTTTATGCAAATGTATGTTTATTATTAGTGAAACCAAACTCAACATAGAGCATGAAGACAAAATACTCTTGTAAATGATTAAAATCAAACTTCAAAATATTTTAAAGGATTAAATCCTTTTTTTTTTAAACATTTGTATGAAATAGTATTATTTTCTCTCATTTAATGTGAAAATTATTCAGCAGAAATAAATAAAAATAATAATAAAAATAGTGAGTGTTTATAGACTCCATTTCTGCACAATGTTGGAGACACAATTATTATAATGAGCATCTGAATTTATGCTTCGGTTCATAATGTAATAGAAACATTTTTTACCCCCATAAAGTAATAAATACAGTATATACACTCATATACATTGCTGTATATGGATCGATTTATATATATATATATATATAATTATTATAATTTTTTTTTTCAGATATAGATATGTAATAAAAAAAAAACTGTTTTTTTTTTTTTAAAACTGTTTTATTTGTTTTATTTCAAAAGTAATAAATTATATATATATACACACACTAACATAAATTTGTGTACATAGATAGATAGATAGATAGATAGATAGATAGATAGATAGATAGAGGAATTGGAATTGGACATCTGATTAAAAAACTAATGTTGGACCCTTGAGTAAAGTCAGTAAAATTCAACTGTTTGCTTAGGATAAGAGAATCTGACAAATGGTGTAAAAATATTCTGTTCAAAGGAGCCATGAATAAATGATATAAGATAAATCAGTAGAGATTGTAAAAGGATTTATTATGAATGATTTTGTCACAAATATTTAGCAATTGTTGGTGTAAAACTAGTTTATACAATTACTTGAATGAAGTCACCAATTAAATGAATCTCATGATGTTCTACCAGTGTACGTGCAATAGTTTCTTAAAGAACCAACCCAGAACCTACTAAACATAGAAAAGTATTCTAAGAAGAAATTATTCTGAGACTCAAAAACAAGAAGCCATGAGTTATAAATGTGTAGAAGATAATAATAAATAAGTGCCGTTACAGGTGTATGTTTGATTTATAAATAAAACCTTTGTACTGTTAAACATGAAATCAATTTGCTTTAAGCAGCAGGTTAAACTGGTACATGGTGAGATGCTTTGAATTTGTTGTTTAAGTCTCGGTCGACATTTAATTTTCTTCTTCACCCACTCCACAAATGTTGTAAGACTGTAGATGAAAGAAGATAAAGATCAGAACTGTGATCTGTGAATCATGTGATTTAAATGATCTAAAATAAATAGAAGCAGGTTGAAATCGTACATGACTCCAGGAAGTGTACAGT
>JAAIIK010020101.1:0-10154 GCA_014706435.1 Silurus glanis | reverse complement strand
TTTTTTTGAACACACCCCTTTCAACTAATTGCCCAATTGCACAGCCTTACGAGCGTGCATATCATGAATGATGGGTCTTGTTTGTTTTCTGAGAATCTACTGCACCTACTGGTAACTTGTTTGTCACGTAGCAATAAAAAATATACTAAAAACCTGGATTAATCTGGTTAGTCACATTGTACTGCTATTATTTTGAACATAACTGTACATCAACACTATGCTCCCACTATGCTTTACTGTATGGCTGGTGTTCTCAGGGTGTAGCACAAATGCACCTCTGTTTTGCAGAGGCTTAAGTTAAGTTCAGTTCTGCAAACTTCTTTTTTGCAAACTCCAGAGTCTTTGAAATTAAATATCAAATATATTGTATTTGAGCAAACCATGGAGTCTGAAGCTCTGTGGTTAATATGTTGAAATTCTGATCAGAAGGCCGCAAGTTTAAATTCCAGCAACACCTCGCTTTCACTGTTGGACCCTTCAGCAAGGCTTTTAACCCTCAACTGCTCAGTTGTATAAATAAGATAATTATAAGTAATGTAAATGTCTGTCCTACACAGGTGGATGTGTCCAGGGAAAACGTGGTAGAGGAGATCAAGAGGCGGACACTGAATGTTTAGATTAATTATTATTTTTAATTGTTAGTTTTGAACTAAAATTATTTTAAAATGTTCCAATTCAATAAAAAATGTTCTAATGTTCTATTGGCATTTGTTTTATTTAGTTTGACTGTAAATTTGTTTGTTGGTCAGTTTTAGTCATTTTTTGCAGTGTTTGTTTTCTAACTTGATTGTTAATCACAATAGCATGTTTTATTTTGGTCTGTTGCCAAGTTATCACTAAAGTTAAAAAAACACAAAAACCCCAACCTACATGACACATACAGGGGGAACACTTAATTAGGAGCCCCTTCAAATCTCCTTGTTCATGCAATTATGTAATCAGTCAATCATGTGGCAGCAGCTTAATGTGTAAAATTATACAGGAAGATGCAGGTTGAGAGTTAATAGAATGAAGGTAAACAAAATCTGATATGTGATTTTTGACCTTTGCATAGGCCATGGTTAAGATATTGGAAGTCTGACCAAAAGGTTGAGTTCAAAACTCAAGACTCCCAAGCTGCTACTGGGCTCTTTAACAAAGATTTAACCCCCAACTGCTCAGTTGTATAAATTAGTATTTATATTTAGTGTATAAAACGTCGATTTGCCATTAATGTAAATCAGTTGGTACCAGATTATCTGATTTGGAGGTTTTCAGAAATTGCTGATCTCCGCAAATCACCACACCAAGTCAAGTTTATTTCTATAGCGCTTTTCACAACAGACATTGTCTCAAAGCAGCTTGACAGAAATCAACAGTCAATGTGAATGGTGTGTATTTATCCCTGATGAGCAGCTGTGGCGACTGTGGCAAGGAAAACTCCCTTAGATGTTATGAGGAAGAAACCTTGAGAGGAACCAGACTCAAAAGGGGAACCCATCCTCATTTGGGTGACATCAAGAGTTTGATCATAAATCTTTCAACAATACAGAACACTGGAGAGTGAGAACTAACATGAGTACTGGAGTACAAGATTATAAGTAATGTTCTTTCTACAGTCTTATACAGTCTTTATGGTTATAAAACTAGGAGCTACTGAGCTCAGCATTTGTGATCATCACAAATCCAGCATCAGCTTCTCCATGCCAGAGCCCTTAAACACTCCAGGAGGTCCAATGTCAAAACTCCACACATGTAGTGGGATCCAATTGGCACTGGTACGTCTCTAGATGGTTCGGGATGTTTGTGAGTTCGGCATCTACTTCTTTAAAGGTCCATAATCTTCATGAGGTGGGACGTGACTGGAGCTGGCCAAACCTCAGGATGCCTCGGGAAGGGGAGAGAAAGAGAAGCAGTGGAGAGAAATTAGCGTAGCTGCTGTTCATGATATTGTTGATAATGTTGACAAGATGATAATGTGCATGTGATCATATGTTCTGGAGCACAAGGTTATAATGTGAGACGTGTTATGTGTAGGCTTTGCTAAAAAGATAAGTTTTTAATCTACACTTAAACTGGGTGAGTGTGTCTGAGCCCCGAACACTGTCAGGAAGACTATTCCAGAGTTTAGGAGCCAAATGTGAAAATGAACCACTGCCTTTAGTGGACTTTGCTATTCTGGGAACTACTAGAAGCCCAGAGTTTTGAGATCTCAGGGAGCGTGACGGATTGTAGCGTGTTAAAAGACTGGATAGATACATGGGAGCCAAACCATTTAGTGCTTTATAAGCAGAGGTGGGAAGTAACGGAGTACAAATACTTCGTTACTGTACTTAAGTAGATTTTTTTTATACAAATATCTGTACTTTTTACTTCTTACATTTTCAAAACCGGCTCGTTACATTAGTTTTAATCCATTGATTTGGTGATAGATATATATATTTTTTTTTTAATTATTATTTTTTTATTTTTTTATTTTTTATTTTTTTCACTGCGCGCTGATTTCAGCCGAACAACCGATTTACTGTTACTGCGCGTCTTTTTCAATCCGCTGGTGTATAAAGTCCTGACTCTCACTCTTTGCGAAGATAAGAATCAGCAGGCAAAAGGCAGTAAGAAGTTTGGGGTTAACGTGGATGAGACAGAGGGAGTCAGTGATGAGAACATGACCGAGAACAGACACATTCATGATCATCATCATCTTTTCTCTGCTTGTGTTCTGTATGTGGATCTTCAGCCTGGATACATTCATTAGGTAACAACATTTTTAATTCGTTTTGTATTAATATTATTATATATATTTGGCTGTCAAAATTAAAATTATTGTAAACGGCACTAGATGTTATTACCGCGCTATCAATTCAGCGTGCATTTCTGTTTTTACCATTTTTATAAAAAGTATAAATACATAAATAAATAACTAAATATAAAACAGGCAAAATTAAAACCTCCAGCAAAACATACACTTATTCACGACGTCCCTTCTTTACTTACATATAAAATAAATAAATAAACTCCACCGAAAAATAATTTTAATCAGTAAACTTTTGTTTTATTTTTGCACAAAGTCTCAAATCAAACACCAAATCCGCCATGTTTTACACAATTAAACCTCTGGGTGTCGTTTTGTGGGTTTTTCCCTCATAATGGCGACACGAACATAAATTACTGTCTTTACTGATCGTACAGATAAAAACAATATCACATTCAAATCTGTAAAATGTCTATGATTTTATATATATATATATATATATATATATATATATATATATATATATATATATATATATATATATATAAAAGCTTCTTGACTTGAAGAGGTGCACTTTCTCCGGTATCACCTCATTAACTGTCCATGTGGAAACATAGCAAAGGCTCTTAATGATGTCCACACATCTTTGCACTGTTATAGCCTTTATATTTAATCACTGTACATATGCTCACATATATATCACATGCTGTAAATATGATACATTATCTGCTACTTTTTGCAATTCTGGTAGATGCCCAACTGCATTTCGTTGCTGTGTACCTGTACTATGCAATGACAATGTTCTATCTATCTATCTATCTATCTATCTATCTATCTATCTATCTATCTGTCTGTCTGTCTGTCTGTCTGTCTGTCTGTCTGTCTGTCTGTCTGTCTGTCTGTCAAATATTAATATGATGTGAGGTCCAGTTAACAGCTAAAACGGGTAGAAGTAATATCTACTTTTTACTTGAGTACATGTCAGAGCCAAGACTTCTTTACTTTCACTTAAGTAAAAAGGTATAATCAGTACTTCAACTTTTACCCGAGTATTTTAAAACATGAGTATCTGTACTTCTACTTAAGTAATAGATGTGTGTACATTTGCCACCTCTGTTTATAAGTAAGAAGTAGTAGTTTGTAGTCTATTTGAAACTTGACAGGAAGCCAATGTAGGGACGATAAGATTGGGGTTATATGATCATATATTCTTGACCTAGTAAGAACTCTTGCTGCTGCATTCTGAACTAACTTAAGCTTGTTTATTAATGATGCAGGACATCCACCTAGTAATGCATTACAATAGTCTATTCTGGAGGTCATGAACGCATGGACGAGCTTCTCTGCATCAGATATAGATTACATGTTTCTTAGCTTAGAAATATATCTAAGGTGAAAGAAGGCTGTTTTTGTAACTTGGTTGATATGATTATTAAAAGACAAGTTGTTGTCTAAAATAACTCCCAGGTCTTTTACCGTTTAAATAGTGGTTACAGAACATCCATCTAAATGCAGGTTGTGATGCTGGAGTTTTTGTATACTGGTTTTCTGGGCCGATGAGCAAAATCTCCGTCTTATCAGAATTTCATAGTAGAAAGTTATGGGTCATCCAATCTCTTATTTCTTTAACACAGTCAATTATCCGAGCTAATTAAGCTGTATCGCCTGGTTCAGATGAGATATATAGCTGGGTATCATCAGCATAACAATGGAAGCTAATTCCATGCCTTCTAATAATATTTCCTAAGGGAAGCATGTATATTGTGAAAAGCAGGGGTCCTAGAACTGAACCTTGTGGCACGCCATAATTTACTAGCATTAGCCTAGATAGCTCTCCATTTAAGTCTACGAAATGGTAACGATCGGACAGGTAGGATTTAAACCAGCTTAATGCCTGTTCCTAAATGCCAGTGTAATTCTGTAAGCGATCTAGGAGGAGATCATGGTCTATAGTGCACTAAGATCTAGTAAAACCAACAGAGAGATGAAGCCTTGGTCTGAAGCTAAAAACAGGTCATTAGTAATTTTAACTAGAGCAGTTTCTGTGCTATGATGGGGCCTAAAACCTGACTGAAACTCTTCAAAGATATTGTTCTCTTGCAAGTGGGAACATAACTGGGCAGCGACAATCTTTTCTAAAATCTTAGACATAAATGGGAGATTTGAAATGGGTCTGTAATTCGATAGCGTGTTTGGATCCAGATTAGGTTTCTAATACAAGTGCTTTAAAATTAAGGAAGTTTGTTTATGCTTGATTTGTCATAGAGAGTATCCCAGGATATTACAGTAACGTTTAAAGTAAATGAAGATCAGAAATTCTGCAAATCCCTTTTCATGCATATCCCATCCAGTACACGTGACATTAACTTTGACTTCGTTTCAGTTATTTATTTAATCTTAAACGACCCTCTGATTTGACACCATTCACTTTGCAGCAGTTTTGTGATTGTTTTCTCCAAACTGAGGCGTCATCATTCTCCCTGACAAATAGATCAATTTCACACTCTGTAGGATTTTTTATTTTTTACTCTGCCTTTGCCATTTCCTCTCAACAAACAGTTTTTCTAAGGAGACCTCGCCCTGAATATATCTTAATTAATATTTCTCAAGGGGATTTTTTTCAAACAAACATTTTTAACCCATTATCACCATCAAATTTATAAATACAGAGGTGGATAAAATATTGCAATTAACAATGTATGTAAACATTTACTAATAAAACATTTTCATCTTTTATAGTTTATAATTTTAACTCTTAAATTTACTCAAATGTACTACATGGACAAAAGGATTTGGACACATTCAGCCACAAGGGTTTTAGTAAAGTCAAGTACTGAGGAAATCTGGGGTGCAGTCAGTGTTCTCTCATATCTTCAGAGAGCTTGGCATACAATAGCATTTATTGGCATTAGCACACTGGAACAAGTTTAGGTTTCCTCATTCAAGTGAAGGAAAAATATAATACAAACAAAATTCAAAGACATTCTATAATGAGAAATTTTGGTGTAATGCACATTTTCTGAAAACTGTTTTCCAGTATTCAACAGTATATTCTGGAATCTTCCCTGAAAATGTATTTAATATCAATAAAAAGGACACATTTTAACAATTTTTAAATAAATGCAACACACAAAGCAACAACACAACCACAGTGAAATCACTCCAAAAACTCCAAAAAAGAAGTGAACCAAAGAGCAAAACACACAAATAAATAATCATAAAAAATATTAACACTTACTGTATCAAAAAACACTATAAAAAAACCATCAGGTAATTAAGATTACAAAAACTAACACACACAAAAAACAACTTTTTAACTCCCCCTCACTTCTAATTGGAATACTGAACATGAACAATTAGGAAAATGCATTATTATTTTTTCAATAAAGTGATTCCTGATCAATGTCTTTTATCTTTTCTTTTTATAGTAAATGCACAGCCAATCATTAGAATCATCAGTGTAAGATTGGCCACCTTTCCAAGTGAGCGTGGCTCTGTCCCAGGTGAAAAAGAAATATACTTAAGTTGCAATCTTTTGGATGCACTTATTATATTTTTATTATACTATACTAAGTGCATATTAAATGTGTTGTTTTGGAACAACGTCAAGTATATTAAGTGTTTATTGATCTATGTTTAAGATTAATTTAAAGGTAATTGAAATATAATTTAATATATTAGTTGTGTTAAAATGGAACAACTTTATGTATATTTAATGTACTTTAAGTGTACTTCTTTAAAGTATATTTATAATATACTTTAATGCTATACTTGAAGTACAGCTGAAGTATATTTTAAGTTTCAAATGAATGTGTTCCCAGTATATTTACATCATATCAGCTCACTAGGATTGTATTAGCAGAACACTAAAAGTGCTGCATTAGAATATTAAGAACGTGTTTTGCTAAATCATTCAGAATTATATCAATATATTTTATTGTATTAAAAATACAGTGCAGTATACCCCTTTAGTACAAAAAAACATTCAAAATTGTATAAAATGCACACCGTCTTAGAAAACTAAAAAACTTTAATTTACTTCATTCACAAGAAAAAGAGTACTGTATTTTCCGGACTATAAGCCGCTACTTTTTTCCCCATGTTCTGAACCCTGCGGCTTAAACAATGAAGCAGCTAATTTATGCATTTTTCCTTGGTTTTCCCGGTTTCACAAGCTTCAAGCCAAAAAACTGAGCCCCATAACATTAGACCAATGAAATTGCTGAACGGGTTTAAGGTGAACCAATGAAATTCTTTATATTAAATCAGATGCGCTCCCACTGAATCGGGTCGCACCACATCATAAATATGGATCATGTTCCTCTGACATTTGACCTGCTTCTCACTCGCACTGTCAACAGGAAAGGCGAATCATTCGTCACGCTGAAAACAACCGGGCATGAAAAAACGCACTTCACCTGTGTTCTGAGCTGCACGGCATCGGGAGAAAAGCTTCCACCGATGGTGATTTTTAAATGCACAACGTTGCCAAAAGATAAACTCCCGAGAGAAATTATTGTGAAAGGAAGGAGGAAGACAGTGAAAAATGACTTTCTTGGTAGACAACTGTTTAGATACAAGCCGTATAACAGGCACTGTCTTTCGTTAAAGCCTGTGTGAAGTTCATTAGTTTCAGTGTAGACACCTGTGGCTTATAGACAAGTGCGGCTTATTTATGTTCAAAATAAAAATCTTCGTAAAATTCAGTGGGTGTGGCTTATATTTGGGTGCGCTTAATAGTCCGGAAATTACGGTAATAATGATCTTTGTAAATAGCATCATATGACCACTTTAAACATTTGTTTTCAGTCTGAATAAAAAATCAGAAATTAGACAATTGGAATAGAAGGTTTTGCTACTTTAGAAATCTCCTTCTTAGACAAATTGACAGCTAACCTTGCTCTATTAGGTCAGATTTTAAAATCTCTAAAATAGAGGCGGAAGAATCCAAAGTTAGCTTGCCTTTTTTAATAATAAATATATCAGAGAGAAATATACATTTACATTATTTGATATGAAATTTAAATATTGCTTACTGCTCTCTTCCTTGATCTTCTCTGTTCTGAAAGAAGTCAATTTCAGTGTCATCAAAGCCATTCCACAATGGAGTGGCAGTAACAGGAGCTGTTTTTTTTTCCTGTGCAACATCTCTTTTAAGTTGGTCTTCCATTGCAACATTAGCTGCATTTTGAGATACTTGCAGTTGTGGTTGAAATTTTGAGGTACCTGTGACCTAAAAACAACATGTACATTTCCAAAATTAAAATTGTATCCCACCCCAGGTAAGTCAAAAAGGAAGGAGGAAAAAGGCAAGCAAAATATTGCTGTTAAAAAGTACAACACTTCCCGTGGGCTCACCACCTGCAGGAGGGACCGTAAGGGACGGTGCTGTGAGGATTGGGCAGCAGTCGAAGGCGGGGGCCTGCTTAGACTGCTGCCCCCGCGACCCGATTTACGGATAAGCGGGAGAAAATGAATGAATGAATGAAAAGTACAACAACCCTGAATGGAAGATAATCGCAAACCTTTACAGCCTCAATGGGTTTTTTCCTTGCTGTGTACTGGTCTTCCAGATGTCTTCTACTCTCATCAAAGGATCCCCTTTTTTCAATTAAGTCTTTGTACACATCTGTTGTTACAAATATATATCAATCAAAGAACGGCATTATAGTTGTCAGACTGGGCTGAATGAACATAAACACTAATTAAAAGTATATTTCACCCAAAAATGTAGATTCTGCCATCCTTTATTTGCCCTCATGTCAATACAACCTGTATGCATTTATTTGTTTTTATGAACACAAGCATTATATTTAGAAAAAGTTTTTTTTATTTTCAAACAATGGAAATTATATTTAATGGAAGCTAAGAGGTCACATAACGACTTGACATGGGAAGGGAGGCATCCAAATTGTTGGGGGAAATAAAGAACATATTACAACTTAATTTACAATTTCCAATAAAAATATTATTTTTTTAAGTTATTAAACCTTGTGGTGGTTTTGTGGGCGGGGAAAAAAAGTACCTCACTACGTACATTACGAGCTGCACTTCAGGTTGCCTACTTACATGGCAAACATTAGCACATGCACATACTTGTACACAGACCTGGCACATAACATGGGTCTGTTCACTGTTACCTTTCTGTTTGTACAGTTGCACTTATGACAACTGTGGAAAGGGAGATGACACAAACAGTTATCTTTATGTTTAGTCTCTGGTCGTTAGCTAGCAGTTAGCTAAATTACACGCTAAAACATTAGCGTTAAATGATATACCAATTCAGTTGTTGTCCAATTTCTGAGTAGGCACGCAGGCATGATAATTTGACACTTTAACAAACCATATCAACAAAAGACCATAGTTTCTTTACTGTTACCTGATATGAATTGTGCTCTTTTGATGATCTTTTCAGACCAGTCCGCTCGTTTCCTTGTGTTTAAGCAAAAGCTGTCATCGTTTTTTTTGTTTTTTTGTTTTTTTTTGTCTGCCAGTGGCAGCAGGTATGCAATAACATTTAAAATGAGATTCTGTACTCCATTGATTCAGGCACCAACAACACAAGATGATGTTTGCGTTCCTTGTTAATCGACTCTGTGCTGGTTTGTATTTTTTCCCTGTGCTGGTTTGTATTGGCTGCCTCCAGCTGGCACTGTTATGTAATCATGCCGTCGGCACTAAAAGGGTCTATAAAGAGGTACTTTAGGTCATATACTTTATATGCCACCGTGCGACTGGACAATTTCCTGTCTATTTGAAAAGCTTGGCTCTGATTGGGAAAATCGAATGAACCGCAACATTTAGTTTGAACTACAAAAGACGTATGAATATGTAATGATTGCAATTGGGCACTAAAGTGACAAAATGAAGAAATACAAATTTTATCTTGAATTTTATCTTATCGACGCTTGAAGAAGCTGAATAAAAATAATAATGCAACACTAAACTTTCTTTTACTTTTTTAAAGGCAAAATTAAGTAACTAAACTTTCTTTTACTTTTTTAAAGGCAAAATTAAGCAAATGTTATTTTTTCCACAGTGTTTGAAGACTGCAGCCATTTGTGAATCTGCAGTAAATTCTATATATCACTACTTCCTGACTGTGTATAATCCTGCCATGTACTGTATTGCAACATAATGTACTTGCACAGAATGTGAAATATGTTTGCCAATTTCCTTCTTTCTTACACAATTCAAGTATATTTTTGGCAAATTGACTTGTTAATGTTATATTATTATGATTAGACGTTACGTACTTATAAGAAGTTGATTGCTTAATATATTTAATATTAAAAGTTTTATAGTTTATATTTATAATGTATTTATATGTGAGTAAATTAATACACTTTGTCATACAGTTTGTTTTTCAAGATCCTTCTATATAAAAAGCAGGCTGAAGCACATTTTTATTATGTTAATATTT
>JAAIIK010020100.1:2006-12364 GCA_014706435.1 Silurus glanis | reverse complement strand
ATTTATATTTGCATAAATAATTTACCCACATGCATTAAGCTTTGCTCCAGTATGCTGAGTTACTAAATTAAAGCCTCGCCTTAATTACCTGGTTCAGTCCGTTGTAATACTCGTCCGGATCCGCATCAGGACACAGCTGCCGGTTGTATGTGTAATAATAAACCCATCACTGTTGCTTGCAAACAGGGCGCATGGTTTTTATGTATTTATTTAAATAATCGATGTTATTGTATTAAATAATATATTTATTTTTAGAATCTGGATTATATGTGAAGGGGAACTTTAAAGCATCTGCCTTTTTTCTTTTTTTTTATTAAACTATGCTGCTTTCTTCTAGAAGAGAAATGCACAGATAAGACAATTCAGCACCATTGTTTTGACAGCTGTAGATGGTGAAACTACTATTTAAGTGATTTACTGTGGATAGGATGCCAAAGAAATTATGATACACACAAGCACACACAGGCACATGCACAGAGTCACACACTGGAGAACAGGTGCTCAGGTGGGCTATGGTTACTATGGCAGTGGTGCTAGGTTGCTGGCATTAACCTAATTATCCCCCATAGATGTTGCTTGTGGTGGCCACAGTGATTCTGGGTCTTCTCTACTGCTTGGGAACTGGGCCTGACTCCATATATCCTCTTATACATGTGTTTACTTATATATTATATATAATATAAAAAATCATCTTTTGTGGCTTTAAGGTAACCTTTCACCTCTCAGCAAACAGATTAAACATACAGTGAAATAATTTGGTATTTGCACTAATAAATCATTCATATGCTATTCAGTTTGTTTTCATAGCTTGTATGGGTGTGACGAAGCGAAATTATCATATCATATGTTTTTCTGACAACACACAATGCAGTTGAAAGAAAAAAAACTCGGCGAACCGTGATAGATTCGTTAAAAGCTACAGTTTAAAGGAAATGAGGAAAACAAGTAGAGCTCTTAGATGACAGGGACAAGAGACAAGGTCTAGTTCTTCTTGTTTGCAATTTGCATTCCCTTAAAATACAAACAGGAAGCAAGTTGAAGAAAAACATTTGACCTTGGTGTGACCTTGCATCGAATCCAGAATCTAATCGGTTCATCTTCTATATAAATCCTACAAACGTCCAAGCTCTTTATTTTAAGATAACGAGCGAACGATAATCTTGCCTGAAAGGACAGTTGGAAAGACGAACAACCGGAAAGTCTCCATCTTCTAGTGGCAGAAGCATTTAAAGAGCATTAAAAGGGACAAAAGAATGTGATAATATGACCTGCTATGAGTCACCATGACAATCCTATGGTTGCCTTTCACAGTCATTGGAGTGTCAAAGATATTAGGGTGAATTTGCTGGGAAATTTGCACACATCTGCAATACAGTAGCTCCTGCACAGCAAATAGCATCCTGCCCTAACTTTATCCACAAAAGAGGTCATTCCACTGGCTGACAGACAGGAGCCAGCATCCAGTTATTGGAGCAAGAAAGTAAAACAAATGAGTAGGGCTGAAATGATTCCTCAAGTAATTCAAATCCCCCCAAAAAAAAATCAATGAGGCAAAGTATTTGTCTGTTTAATCTACTTTATTTGATTATTTGTCTGGGTGTAGTATAATATAGTATATTTAACTACACACAGAGCATTGTTTCCCCACGGACCATTATTTCTGACACACCACCCTCCAAACTCTGGAGCGCTCTGGACAGGTAAACGTAGGAGACGCTGCAGAATGAAGAAAATAGAGGAACGGGCAGAAAACAGCGAGGAGAAGATTCACATGTAAGCCCATTTACAATAGAGTTTAATAGTTTTAGCTTGTACTGGAAAAAAATTCTGTAAAACTGACATGTAACCAGATCATTTTGTTCTCGGAGTCACTTTTAAAAGACTTTTAAAATAATTTTTAAAAAAGAATTTTAAAATAATTAAGCTTGATTCAGTTGAAGAATACCCAACATTTCTTGCAACCCTGATCACTGACAGGGAAACGAAAAGGATAAAAATCAAAGAACAGTCTCAACAAGAATTGAGGAATTCAGATCGTCATGATTTTCATGATCAATTTTTAAGAGACTTTATCCAGGTACAGTGTGTGATGTAGTGTGGTTTTAACAATACCTGTTCAAGTCTGGCAAAACCACGTCTCTAGTGCTATATCCTGCGAAAGCACCTAAAGTAGGGAAGATGCAGGCCAAAATCCATTATCTGAAAAGCAAGTACAAGCATGCAGTGAGAAACTTGAACCTTATCAAACTCGAAACCAGCCAAATCCCAACAGTTACTCAAGGACTTCTGTCACTTTTGGACAGTCATCTAAACTCTAGAGGAGCATGTAGTCAGCTGGCTGATGTCTCTGATTCTCTGTGAATCTGTCCAGAATGCTTGTGACTCACTTTTGCAGCAGAAGGGGTCGTCTAGCCCAGAGACGCAGGATGACATCATGTTTCTGTTCCGCTCTTAGTCATCCAGTTGTGTGAAAATATGCGTGGTGCATCAGTCGTTTATGGTGAGCACATCTCACGCTCTCACTGGTACATCTAATCAGTGCCGCTATCATATTTAGCCCACAATCTCACTTGTCAGTCAAAGCGCTTTTCTTCGCTTCATCTTTCTTACTGTAGCAATGCACTAGACATGCAGACAAGTGCGAAAGCTGCTTCACGAATAACACGCAGTAAATGACAGTATGATTTCCTGGATTTGAAGAATGCAGAATCTTTTTTTTTTTTCCCCTGCTCAAGCACATTTCATAGATCTCCCTCACATCTCAGATTTTATTGCCCCACACAGAAAGAGTCCCACTTTATTTGTTCCATTTATCCCATGTTTCACTCTTCACTCCTGCTGAACCATTTAAATTCTGTCTCAGTATTTTGTCTGACTGTGTTAGTCACTCTTTCAGTTTGTTCAATTTGAGAAAAGAAAGGAAGTGTTTTTTTTTTTTTTTTTTCTTTTTTTCTTCTTCAAACTACATTACAGAAAGATCGTTTGGATTTTTGAAGGTCTTTGTTTGTTCCCCTGAGCTTTGTTGTTAGGGAACTGAATAGACTCACAGCTGGCTTTGTGTGTGTGTGTGTGTGTGTGTGTGTGTGTGTGTGTGTGTGTGTGTGTGAAGAATAAGGGCTAGGCTGTGGTCTGGCATATAGCTCTTCCTCTTTCTCCGTCCGGCTTTGTCTCTCGTTCTCTTTCTATGAAACGGAACCCTGTCAGCCCCGTTCACATCACGGCCTTGCTTTGAACAGAGGAGAGGAAGAGGCTACTTGGGTGTTGAAGTCAGACAGAGAGGAGGAATAAAAGGGAGGGATGAAGAGGTATTTAAAAAAAGAAAACACTGTTGCTTGTTAAGAGCCATCTTGAGATTTGAGTGCTGGTGAGAGGATGGAGCTGAAAGCACACAAATGCACTTTTGTGGCCTAAAATACTGCATTCAATTGAATTATGCTCAAAATTGCAGCTGGCTCGGTGCCCTCTTGGGGAAAGTGGGTTAGTGGTGGGAATGTGCACACACAGACCCTCAATTCTTTTCAAGCTGCACAGAGAAGCCCCTCATGATTTGAGCTTGTAGTATGTAACAGCTATGTATATATGTGAACAACAGCGGGGTAATATGATGCAGCCTGACACAAAGCTAATCAGTTACTACCACAAGATAAAATATTTTCCTGTAACTCCACATTCTGAAGTGTGCTATTCCTCTTATAACACAATGCGTGTGCTTAATTCCCCTATTTTTTGTCAGGTTTAAAATTGCTTGCTTTTCTCCTATATACAGCTCTCTGGTCTTCATGTTGGTTTATCAAGCAATGCAGCGTTCACAGGTAAAACCCAGAGTCAAAATTCATAGTAAAGATTGACCGATAGTAGATTTTACCGATACTGATAGCTAGGTTGAATCGATAAACGATTGATCGACCGAACTGCACTCTCACGCATTTTAAAATGGATACTGGATAAAAACAGACATAACACTCCATGTAAAATAGTACTGATTAAATCATGTACTAAATCATGCAAATGTGCTTAGTGAAATCAATATGAATATATTGATTAATAAACATAATTATAAAATTAATAAATTATAACCAGTGCACCAGTGATTCACCTCTAGAGGCCGCCCTCATAGTGACAGCGGACCGGAACCCGGAAAAACATTCGCCAGGGATCTTTGCCGATAGTTCCAGCAATCAACTATCAATGCCGAATAATCGTCGACCTCTACTTTATATCTATTAATTGTTTGAAAAATCCTTCTAAACAGACACCCTTGGGCAACATGAAGCACACGTCAAGTCGACCAATTAAAAACATTAGTTCAATTATATTCCTCTTTGACACAAATGTCAAAAAGACAGAATTAGCCTTGATGTTCCAATATTTTTCGGATAGCACAATAGGTCAGATAGATAATTTTAGAACTAGTGTTGAATGAGACAGGAATGAAAAAGGATCATATTTAAAGTCACATCGATACAGTAAGGGTCAGCAGTGATGAGGGAAATAATATGAAATAAGGCACCAACAAAAAGAAATGGGTGATTTTTCAAATGATTAATCAAGAAACTTTCTGCTTTTGTTTTATGGGCACCATGGGATTGCAAAGCTTAACAAATAAGTTGAGTATTTGCTGTGATTTTATTTCTGAATATGACTAAATCATTCAATGATTTGCATAACAGTTATTTTTTTCCGCTCATGGCATTTTGCAGAAGCTCTTATGTGTACAACTGAGTAATTCAAGTTAAAGGCCCTGCTCAAGGGCCCAGTAGTGGCGGCTTGGTGGTGCTGGGATTTGAACTCATGAAGAGATCAGACCACTTCCCGAATTAGCACAGAACAGGAGTATTGGGCTCAATACAATACCAATCTAAGCCACATATAAGAGCAATAAACTTGACAGATGCTTATATTGACTTTAATTCTCACTGTATTGTAATTAAAATGGAACTTGCTCCAAGGGTATAAATAAATCTTGTACATGAATTTCAGTGTGTTCTGTGTGTATACACAATATTTGTGTTTGGTTTATGTTTTGATCTCTTTGTATGGGACATATGTTCAGCTGCAGTGTGCCTGATATTACAATTGTTTATATTGATTTTTTTTCCTTATTAATCTACACTCAGTACCCCATAATGACAAAGTGAAAACAGAATTCTAGAAATGTCTGTATATTAAAAAACAATCAAACAAACAAAAAAAATATTGCATGTACATTAGTATTTAGACCCTTTGCAACAACATTTGAAAATAAGCTCTGGTGCCTCCTATTTCTGTTGTTTGTTGCTGAGATGTTTCTATACCTTGATTACATTTTCCACCTGTTGGAAAGTTTATTGATTGGACATGATTTGGAAAAGCACACCCCTCTTTGTAGAAGGCCTCATAGCTGACAATGCATATTAGAGCAAAAACCAAGCCATGAGGTCAAAGGAACTGTCTGCAGAGCTCAGAGACAGGATTGATGCAAGGAACAGATCTGGGGCAGGCTAGAAAAAAATTGCTGCAGCACTTTAGATTTCCTAGAGCACAGTGGCCTCCATAATTCTTAAATGGAAGAAATGTGGAAGAGCCCGGACCTTGGTCACCCAACCCAACTGAGCAAACAGGGGAGAAGGTGACCAAGAACCCGATTATCACCCTGACTGAGCTCCAGAGATCCTGTTTGGAGTTTTGCTTGAATTACAACACAGTGTGAACTGTATAACACTACATTGATGGTGAAAGGGAAATGATCTCTTTAGTTTATTTAAATGGGAATAAAATAGGTTGTGCAAAAACATTCTCTCATATTTTCAATGTGAGATTAAACTAATTATTCCCAAAGTCATATTTTTTTTTTTATGTTGTTTTTTTTTCTCCCCACCTGTACCAAGGGTGCTAATAAATGTGAAGCTGATTTAGGTTTCCTCAGATTTTTTTTTTTAATTATTATTACATGCATACTTGTTTTCATGGGAATTTAATTGTAATTTTTTTTGCTGCTGATTTACTGATTTGAAAAATCATCGTAAATGATTTAATCATACAGAACAAAAAAATTAATAAAAAATAATAAAAATCATAATGTTGCTAGTCATGAGGTCAGGAGCTGCTTGCTGGCAGTGTCATTCATGAAATGCAATGTATACTTAACATAAGTGTTTTTGGGTCAGAGCTCTATAGCAGGCCACTCAAGATCTTCCACAGTCCAAGAAAACCATATGTACACAGAGCTAACTTTGTCATGCTGGAACAGCTTTCTAGTAGTTTAACTAAAGTTATATTTTATTGCTTTAGATACCACATCCAAAGACATCCTATAAAATGGTGTGCATCTATCTTTGTGGTAACAGCTTGGGGAAAAACTACACATGGCTGGAAAATTTCAGCCAGGCCATAGCTGTCAGACAGATGGCCTCACACTTGACTCTAAAATACTGGTATACAGAGGAGTTCATAGTTGACTTCTCTGAGGTCCTGTAGCTGCAAAACAAGCGCAAATAATCCCCCCCCCACTATTGTGCTTGACAGTGGGTATGAGGTGTTTTTGCTGATCTGCTGTGTTTGGTTTCTGCCAAACATGGTGCTGTGCATTATTGCCAAACATCTGAACTTTGGTCTCATTTATCTAAAAGACATTGTTTCAGTGGTCTTTTGTTTTTTTATTCATATGCAACTTTGCAAACCTAATCCGTCCTGCCATGTTCTTTTTTAGTGAGAATAGGTTTCTCATGGCAATCCTTCTAAACAAACTATACTCCTCCTAATTGTTCTGTCACGAACTTTAATATTTAACATGCTAACTGAGGCTTAGAGTCTGAGGTATATATATATTTATTTATTTTTTTGCAATTTCTCTGAGCACTGCATGGTCTGACCATGGGCCGAATTTGCTGGGATGTCCTCTCCTGGGAAGATACGTAACTGTCTTGAATGACCGTATTCTCTCCGCCACATCTGTCTGACTCACTCTTGATGCAGGTCATGATGCCTTGGTCACATGTCTTACCTCCATCCGCTACCTTCTTAAAGGGGCTGCTCTGCCTGCTAACACATAATACATTACCGCTAAATTCAACCTCCCAAGCAAAATTAACAAAATACAACACAGTGGATTAACGTTTATTATTATATTTAGAAAATACCAGTTTTTATGGTCATATCATTTCATTTTGTTGTATTTATCTGCCATACCTTAAAGGCTGGTCCGTGAAAATATTGTCTGACATTAAACCGGTCCGTGAAAAAATTTTTCCGACATTAATCCGGTCCGTGGCGCAAAAAAGGTTGGGTACCACTGCTTTGCATAGTTTGAAAATGGCCTTATAACCCTTCCCAGATTGATAGGCAGCCTTTTACTTCTTTGGAAACGCTGAGTGAACATAGTTTTCTACACGTTTTTTTTATTTTTGTAAAAATAAATAATGACTTGTAATTTCTCATGTGGTGGTGTGCATCTGAGGTTGTATATCTCAAAATAAGGACCACATGATTTATGTCATGATGCATCAAACAATTACTGTATTTAGAGGGTGTCGGTTAACATTAAAGGGTTTAGAACAACTGCACAAATCATATCAGATTCACATGTCACTTGTATAAGGTTCAGTTTCCTTATTTGCCATGTTTATGAACGACGACTCCTGCTGGTTGCTCTGGCGTTAAATTGCGGTGCGAGTAAGCTGGAGTAAGCATCACTGGAAAACATGGCTGTACGAATTTGTTTTGAAATAATTAAATTGTTAATTATTTAACGTTAATGATGCACACACATCATTAAACGTGTGTGCACATTTACACATTCATTCGGTGTTTTGTTCAGTTTCTGCCAAGTCACTTAGGAGAGCAACCTGATACTGAGCCTACGAGCCACAGCCCAAGCACACAGCATCAGTGTTTTGTAATGATGACGCGTTTCTGCTTTTTCACCGAGCTGCTCTCTGAGCTGCTCTGTGTGTGTGTGTGTGTGTGTGTGTGTGTGTGTGTGCGCTGTTTCAACCTCGATGCCCCGATCAGCCTGCAGTCCTGTTCCCCAACATGGATCTGAGGTGCTGTTTTGTGTTCATAATCTCACATGCTACTGAGGTTTCTGTCTACTTGCACAAATACGACATTAGGATATAAGCCAGAGTGTAAGTGTGTCTTGGTGGAGCTGTGAGGTTTGGCTTCTTGATAATGAGAGAAGCTGTAATGAAGGCTGACGGAAACTGGTGACTTTATTGAATTAATAATGATGGCGAGGGTGTGTTCCAGCTTCTCCTTGACTATTTTGTCTGCCTCTCGTTTGATTAACTCACCATGAACACCCAGAGTAGCTGATGTCCAAATGGAAACTAAACCATTTGTAGATGTAGGTGTGAAGTCCAATATAGTGCATTTACTCAGACATGAACCAGGGTTTTAAATGTGATTTTCAAGAACTATATGATCTCGCCTGTTTTGTGGACTGTTTTTGCATGTTCATATATGGTCAGTGATTTGTTGTATAACAGATGCATTTAATTTGGCCAACACTTAAATACAATCTGAATTATAGTTGTTACACTGCATTAAGATGTGATAAATCTAATTCAGTATTGTGCACAAAAAGATCACGAAAGTGTCAGATTATCTGTCTATCTATCTATCCATCTATCTATCTCTCTCTCTCTCTCTCTCTCTCTCTCTCTCTCTCTCTCTCTCTATCTCTATCTCTCTCTCTCTGTGTCTCTAATACAAGTGCGTCTCAATAAATTAGAATTTTGTGAAACTCAAATTTAATGCACACAGACTAAAGTAGTTTAAGTAGTGGCTCACATTTAACAAAAACCCACTAATTCACCATCTCAAAAAATTAGAATATGGTGACATGCCAATCAGCTACTCAACTCAAAACACCTGCAAAGTTTTTCTGAGCCTTCAAAATGGTCTCTCAGTTTGGTTCACTAGGCTACACAATCATGGGGAAGACTGCGGATCTGACAGCTGTCTAGAAGACAATCATTGACAACCTTCACAAGGAGGTGAAGCCACAAACATTCATTGCCAAAGAAGCTGCTGTTCACAGAGTGCTGTATTCAAGCATGTTAACAGAAAGTTGAGTGGAACGGAAAAAGTGTGGAAGGAAAACATGCACAACCAACCGAGAGAACTGCAGTCTTGAGAGGCTTGTCGAGCAAAATCGATTTTAGAATTTAAGTGAACTTCTCAAGGAATGGATTGAGGCTGGGGTAAAGGCATCAAGAGCCACCACACAGACGTGTCAAGAAATTTGGTTACATTTGTTGTCTTTCTCTTGTTAAGCCACTCCTGAACCACAGACGTCAGAGGTGTCTTACCTGTGCTAAAGAGAAGAACTGGACTCTTGCCCAGTGGTCCAAAGTCCTCTTTTCAGATGAGATCAAGTTTTGTATTTCATTTGGAATCCAATGTCCTAGAGTCTGGAGGAAGGGTGGACAAGCTCATAGCCCAAGTTACTTGAAGTCCAGTGTTAAGTTTCCACAGTCTGATGATTAATGATTTGGGGTGCAGTGTCATCTGCTGGTGTGGTTCCACTGTTTTGTTTTTTAAAACCAAAGTCACTTCACCTGTTTACCAAGAAGTTTTAGAACACTTCATGCTTCCTTCTGCTGACCAGCTTTTTAAAGATGCTGATTTCATTTTTCAGCAGGATGTGGCACCTGCCCACACTGCCAAAAGCACCAAAGGTTGGTTAAATGACAATGGTGCTGGTGTGCTTGACTGGCCAGCAAACTCACTGGTATTGTCAAGAGGAAAATGAGAAACAAGAGACCAAAAAATGCAAATGAGATAAAGGCCACTGTCAAAGAAACCTGGGCTTCCATACCACCTCAGCAGTGCCACAGACTGATCACCTCCATGCCACGCTAACTTGAGGCAGTAATTAAAGCAAAAGGAGCCCCCTACCAAGTATTGGGTACATATACAGAAAATGAACATACTTTCCAGAAGGCCAAGAATTCACAATTTTTTTTTTTTTATATTAGTCTTGTGAAGTATTCTAATTTGTTAAGAGAGTGAATTGGTGGGTTTTTGTTAAATGTGAGCCCAAATCATCAAAATTAAAAGAAGACTTAAACGACTTCAGTCTGTGTACTTTCAATTTATTTAATACACGAGTTTCACAATTTGAGTTGAATTACTGATATAAACAAACTTTTCCAGGACATTCTAATTTATTGAGATGTAATCTATCTATTTTATCTAATCTATCTATTTTATCTAATCTATCTATTTTATCTAATCTAATCTATTTATCTATCTATCTGTCTGTCTGTCTGTCTGTCTGTCTGTCTGTCTGTCTGTCTGTCTGTCTCTGTCTGGCTTCCTTTATCATTATCTGTCTGTCTGTCTGTCTAGCTTCCTTTATCAGTATCTGTCTGTCT
>JAAIIK010020095.1:0-15132 GCA_014706435.1 Silurus glanis | reverse complement strand
GCTGGGTGAAGGGAGGGGAGCAAGATGATTGGAAGAATGAGCCGGAGATGTATGGGAAATAATCGTGGGAGACCAGCATGGAATAAGGAGAAAAACTGAGGTCTTGTTGCAGGAAAGCAGGTGTCATCATCAAGGTCATCAGCATAAGTTTGGGTCGGTTGGTTACAGGCAGCAGAGAGGTCAGAAAAAGGTCTGTGTGCCTATATTACGTGCATGAAAAAAAAAATATATAATAACACCCGTTCAAAAAAAGAAGATTCAAAACACTATGTACAAATCAGTTCAGAAAAATATAAATGAAGTATAACCCAGGTACTTGTATAATCAAGTGGAGTAATATAGTCAATCACATATAAATAGACAACCTAGTACCATGATATAGCTAGATTCAATAAAGTAGAATAGTGAACAGCATTATAAAAAGAATAAAAGCATAACACCTACCAATTGCAGAGGCAGGAAGACAAAATAGGCCTCAAAATGGTTGTTCACACTTAAAAGACTGAAGCAAGATATGCTTGGATTTAGAGATAATAAATGCTCTATACACACTCTCTTTTTAATGAAATCAGATAAAAAGGCCGTAAATAAGGAAAAAAAATAGGGAGAGCAGGAACTCCAAATATGGGACCATGTGGGAAGAGCAAAAACCTTGGTCAGAAAATAAGGGGAATTTTCAAAGATGAAAGAAATTAGGAAAAAAAAAAAAAAAAAAGAGAAGGACACTGGGTGTCTGCTGGGTATAAAAAACGAGCGCGAACAAAGAGCAGGCGTACTTCCTCATTCTGGTGTGCTGTATCATTTTTGATGCACTGATCAGTTTGATGTGAGGTACCCACCTTCGACTGAGCTCATTGGAACGTGTATGAAATAAAGTTTTGCTTTTACTCATCCAGGACTGAGGATCCTTCATTGGCGGTTTGTGTCTATTATATTTTGTCTTTTTAGAATTGGCTGGGAAAACATTGGGAATCCTCCGAGCAAAGAATCCACCCTCGATGTGTCGCCTCAGAGACGGGTTCTGAGTTCCGACATATTTAATGGCGCCCAACGTGGGGCCCTAAAGGTCAGCACAAAGGTCGAAAACCTGAACAGGGGACCGAGCATCCTGTGGGCTGCAGCCGCTGGCAACAAGATTCAGAGAAAAGGGTAAGCAGACACCTGTTATACTCAAAGTCTGTGATTAGTAACTGTATGCCCATGAGGTTGTCGGCCCTGGGGACGGTATAGACTGCTGGCCTAGGGTCAAAGAACTATTGGGTGGAAAAATTAGTGTTGGATGAGAAAAAGCAAATGTAAAATAAAGTTGTGAGGTGGAGAGTCACTGCGTATAAGAGACGCAGGGTGGGACCCACGTGAAATAAAGTTGTGAGGTGGAGAGTCACTGCGTATAGAGACGCAGGGTGGGACCCACGTAGAACTACGGCTAATTATTTGTACCTTAGTCTGTCGGACTTTCCATATGGTCTAATAGGTTGCAGACTATGTAGACCGAAATCGTGTAAACCCAAAGGTGAAGCCTTGGTGATTCGGGTTCAAGTCCCGGTGTGAGAAGATAATACTTCTCATATGGTCTAAAAACAGGAAAGATACCATAGGTCTTTACTAGGGGATCCAGCTTCGTAACCTGGTGTGAAAAGGGTACATTTAAAAGGTCGTGAGTTGCTAGTATAAGAGTAAAAGGCTCGGAGAGTCACCGTAACGAGTACGGGGTGGGACCCGAGGATATGAAGTGATGGCCATGTGTACATGTACGTTGTGTTAACTGCAGTTGTGTAAGTGTTTTGTTGTAATATTGTTTGTGAAGAGCGTGGTGGTGAAAGCTGGATTGAAGAGTGTATTTCTATGTATGCTTGTGTTTTGTCTGTGAATGTATATGCATGCTTGTGTTTTTGCTATTGCTTGCTGTTGGCTTGATTGGGAAGATGATGAAATTGTGATTATACTTGTATTATTGTCATATCTGTATTATTAATAAAATAGCATGGTATACACGCACACACGTTAAAGTACAGGAGAGCTGCGCGTGGACGAGAGACGGAGCGCAAAAGGAGGGGGCGCGGGCACGCGCGTATAGACACGTAGCGCACGAGGGGGGGCGCGCATGCGCATAGGCGCACGGAGCATACCACACACACACACACACACACACACACACACACAGTGACGTCACTCGCTCGTTCGCACACGCTCACACACACACAGCGCGATTGAATAAAGAATAAATAAATAAGTAGATAAATAAATAAAAATAGAGGGAATATAGCAAAATAATGCATGGATTTAATAGACAGAGATAGAAACGAACGGACTTAGAACTCATTTTTGGGACGAGAGAACATATAAAGATAAAAACGGTATAGAGAGGAGACAGACAGAGAAGCAGATACAAGATAAATTGTGGGCTATTACACATTTGCATGGCATTGATGTGTTACACCAGATATTCCCAGAGGAAGACTGGTATGAAAAGATAAAGAGCATCTGGAAACCTCAACTGTTAAGCCCAGTATTGCGCACCCTAGTGGAAGCCCCTAAACCCAGTAAAGCAGTGATACACCTGTTTGATTTCATAGCAGACCCAAATAGTGAAGACGAGGAACCATTGATAGAATTAAATGCAGAAGTACCTGAACAATCTAATTATTGCTCAGGACTGACAGCAACTGTTGCAGTGGAACCCAGAGAGGTGTTGTGGGAAAAAGGTGCAGCCACCTCAATTCTGGTCGATAAAATCAACTCGTTAAGTGGACAAAGCCGTAAAAATCCAAAACGACCTTTTAAAACAGTGAGACGGATAAACGTCTATCTAAAGTGGTCTGCTAAAAATAGAAACCCAGGCCACCATAGAGAGGCACACAGAGCGAGACAAGGGTGCATCATGAGTGCGGAAGAATCCACAATCACACCTGTGTATGTGATAATTTTAAGGCATAAAGGAGCTGAAAAAGAGATAAAAAAAATACATGAAAAAATGGAAAGACAACTGAGGATTTGCAATGGCCAGAAGAGGAAACATTTGCTGCATTCTGTGTGTGCGGTGTGATTCTTCTTCTGAATGTTAAGTGTTGTGTGTCTGTTCTTTGTTCTGTGTAAAGAAGTCGTTTACTGCCGGAAGAAAATCCCAAAGATTTTATGTATAGGAATAGTGCTGGTTTTTGGACTAATCCTTATTTAGATAATTTGGCATTATGGAGTGAAATTGTGTCACATCTAGATACTTTTTCCTAGAGATTTAGATGCTGCTAGAGGTTTCTACTATGCTCCAGGTTAAGTTAACCCTTTATGCTCTGCACTGCAAAAGGAAGTGGTGCATTCCAGCCTCAGCACAAAACTCAAGGAGGAGGTCCTAGGAAAAAGGGGAAGTTCATCTATTAGGGTAGAGTTCCAATTTCATGTCCTGTAACTCACTTTTTGCCTGTGGTGACACCGACTGGTACAAATTTTTTATCATAGCTTTACAATAATTCCAAACTCGCCTTTAAACCTTTTAGGAAGAGATATGATGCACAAAATGGGAATGGAAATTCTGTTTTTTGAAACCAATGTCTCACTGTCTTTTCCTTTCTGTCCTCACGCTCTCAACCGAGCCACAGCCACATCCGGAAGATTTCTTTCAGGGTAGTACAGAGGTCCTGCCTGATGAACCAAATTTAGGTGAAGTTAACCCTAAATTATGGGCCTCTCACAAAGATGAGGCAGGTTTAATCCAGGTAAAACCGTATCATGCACTTATGAAAACACACAATCCAGTTTTTTGTTAAACAATATCCATTGTCGAAAGAGAAGAATGTTGGCCTTGCTCCAGTTATTGACAATTTATTGTCACAAGGTGTTTTGATCGAGACACATTCACCGTATAACACACCGATTAATCCCGTCTTAAAGGCAGATAAAAAATGCTGGAGGCTAACACAAGATTTACGTGAGATTAATAAATTAGTTATTCCGTTAGCTCCTTTGGTGCCTGATGTAGCTACCATTGTTAACTCTATACCAGCGACTCACAGATTTTTTTACTGTGATTGATCCTTGTTCTGTTTTTTTCAGTGTCCCTTTGGCCTCAGAGACGCAGCCGCTTCTTGCTTTTACCTATTCACCTGGACACGTCTTCCTCAGGGTTTTGTTGACTCGCCAGCCGTATTCTCCGCTGTAGTGCACAGAACTTTGGCTGATATCCACCTGCCGGAAACAACCTGCATTCTTCAATACGCAGATGACATCCTTGTCACAGGACCGAGTACAGCTTGTGACTAGGTTTTCAAGACCTCTGACTGTGAAACAGATGCAGAGCTTCTTGGGACTGGTGAACTACTGCCGAGCATGGATCCCTGACTGCGCACAGCATGATAAAGTTTTGCGTCGTGCTATTGATCAGAAAGCTCCTCCATCACATCTCATTCTGTGGACTCATGAAATGACTGACAGTTTTGCTGCCCTCAAGAAGGCTATACAGTCTGCTCCAGCTCTAGGTCTTCCGAATAATACTAAGCCTTTTCACCTTTATGTGCACGAACGTGGTGGTACGGCTGCGGGGACCCTAGCCCAGGAACACGGTGACAGATATCGCCCTGTTGCGTATCTTTCCAAATCTTTAGACAATGTAGCACAAGGGTTGCCTTCATGCTTGTGTGCAGTGGTTGCTGCGGCTCTGATGGTCCGGGATGCTGAGAAAACGGTGCTGTCACATCCTTTGATACTGTACACCTCACATCAGGTAACAGCTATTTTACACAACCTCAACACACAACATATGACAGCACAACGTAGATCTGGTTATGAAACCACACTCTTGGCAACGGAAAACTTAACTATTAAGCCTTCTTCTCAGCCTCATTCAGCTGTAGTAGCTCAATTACCTTACCAGAAACAATACCCATTATCACAACAAGCAATAGAGGGGATAAGACCAACCATTGAGGGACTAGTTGAAGCAGGAGTGTTAACTCTAACAAAAAACCCTTGCAACACACCCATTCTTCCGGTCAGAAAACCTAATTCAGACAAATGGAGATTGGTCCATGATTTAAGACCAATAAATCGTGTTGTGGTAGCAGAAAATCCTGTAGTACCTGATCCACACATTTTGTTAACAAACATCCCTGAAGGGACCAAATGGTACACTGTGATTGATTTATGCTCAGCATTTTTTAGTGCACCACTGCATCCTGAGTCTCAGTTTTTGTTTGCATTCACTTACGGGGGAAAGCAATACACCAACACCCGACTGCCACAAGGGTATTGTGAAAGCCCGTCAATTTTTAACCAGGTGTTAGCACGAGATCTGGCAGATTTGGACATTCAGAGCAGTCTGCTCCAATACGTGGATGACCTACTGATTTCTAGTCAAACTAAAGAGCAATGCATGAAGGACTCGTTAAAGGTCCTAGAAACCCTAGCTCACAATGGGCACAAGGTCAGTAAGGAAAAATTGCAATTCTGCCAACAAAAGGTAGAATATTTGGGTAGGGTGCTCGAAGGCACTACACGTAAAATCTCACCCTCACATGTAGAGGCAATTCAGAAAACACCACAACCTCAAACAGTGCAACAGATGTTGTCATTCTTGGGTTTAGCTGGTTTTAGCAGGCCGTGGATTTGTGATTTTGCGTTGAAAACACAACCTCTCAGAGACATGATGAAAGCAGCAGATCAGACAAAATCTAGCACACGTCTGGTCTGGACAGAGGAAGGCAAAAAAAGCCTTTGAGACGATCAAAAGTGATCTAAAATCTGCCCCAGCACTAGCCTGTCCAGACTATACAAAACCATTTCACCTCTATGTGTCAGAAAGGCGAGGTTTTGCATCAGCCATTTTAGCACCACAACAACAGAGTATGGGAAAGAAGCCAATTGCATACTACAGCACAGCTCTTGATAATGTGGAAAAAGGCATGCCACCTTGTTACAGAGGATTGGCAGCGGCAGCGTTTGCCTATCAAAAAGCATCAACAATCACGATGGGTCATCCAGTGACCCTGTACACTTCACATGCATTACATGCTCTGCTGACAAGTCAAAAGTTTGTGATCACAAATGCGCGCAGGACAGGGTATGATGTAATTCTGTCTGCACCAGAACTAACAATTGAGAGATGCCTCACAATGCCTCACAGCTGATCGAGTAGTCTTACCAGATGAGGGAATTCCCCATGGATGCACTACAGAAGCAGAGAAATTTCTAAAAGCCAGAGATGACCTAGAGAACCAACCATTGCAAACTGCCCAAGTTGTTTTGTTTGTGGACGGTTCATGCTATCGCGCGAACGATGGCAATAAAGCAGGATATGCTGTGGTCATGCACGAGGAGGAAGATGACTCGTTTCAAGTACTAACTAGTGTAAGTGTGCCACAACCTTGCTCTGCCCAACTGGCAGAAATAAAAGCCTTAACAGCAGCATGTAGGCTGGGAGAAGCTATCTACTATCTACACTGATTCAGCCTATGCACATGGGGTATGTCACACATTTGGACCTATCTGGGAACAAAGGGGTTTCCAGAGAGCTGATGGATCATCCATTTTGCATGGTCCCACAATTTCTGATTTGCTCAAAGCAATGATGCTTCCAAAGGCATTAGCCATTGTGAAATGTAAAGCCCACAAATCTGATGGTGAGATAGTCAGTAGAGGTAATGCAGCAGCGGATGAGGCAGCTAAGAGAGCAGCGATAGTCGAGGACTGTGTGAAAGTGATGGTGCAGGATGAAGAGCATGAGGAAGTACGAGGGCAGGTGACAGAAGAAGATCTTGGGGAATATCAGAATGTAGCAAGTGGGGAAGAGAAAGAGAGGTGGAAGAAACGAGGTGCAGTACAAGACCCCAACACAGGATTATGGAGGAGTGTTGATGGGGTGTGGGTGGCACCGTTAGCCCTTTTGCCCAAGCTCATTGCTGAAGCACATGGGGTAGATCACTGTAATCGTAGGGAGACAGACACAATCCGAAGGAATTGGTGGTCGCCATATCTGGCCAGTATGGTGGACAAATTCCTGAGGTCCTGTGAACAATGTGCAGCACGTAATGTCAGAAAACATTTCACAGCACCAATCAGTCACATTCCTGAACCAAGGGGACCATTTCAACATTTGATGATGGACTTTGTGGACATGGCAGACAGGAAGGAAGGGAAAAGGTATATTTTGGTAGTAATAGATCGGTTTAGCAGATGGGTGGAGGCAACAGCTACTGCCAAGAATGACGTAAAGACCGTAGCTAAGTTTTTGATCAGGGAAGTGGTTCCAAGGTTTGGGATACCTGATAAGTTGAGCTCTGACAATGGACCGCATTTTGTGAATAATGTGATCAAGGCAATTTCAGAAGCTTTGTGTATCAAGCAGAGAATGGGGTGTGTTTACCATCCACAGTCACAGGGAATGGTTGAGAGAGCAAATGGGGTGTTGAAAGAGAAAATAGCAAAAATTTGTGCTAGCACAGATTTAAATTGGGTACAAGCTCTTCCGCTGGCGTTGATGAAAATGCGCTCTCAAACAAATCGCAACACACACCTGACACCACATGAGTTGCTGACAGGGCGACCCATGCCAGTTTCTCTTACACAAGGACCTTACACAGGTTCCTCGCTTGACCAACTTGAAGCAGACATGTCCAGTTATTGCAAACATCTGACGCAAATACATAGAACTTTATGTTCACGGGTCTGTGAAGCCACACACGGGGCGCAGGTTGATGAGCCACTGCAGCAGGTGCAACCAGGTGATTACGTGTACATCAAAGTGTTTAAAAGGAAACACTGGAGTGAGCCACGACGTGAAGGCCCATTCAAGGTGGTACTAGCAACTCCTACCGCAGTCAAGGTCGAAGGTAAGGAACACTGGTATCATCTTAACCATTGTTGCAGAGCTGCGGTGAAAGGACCACAGCGGAAGAAATCTCAGGCTGAGTTGGCACACTGTGCCCACTCTGACGACTCAGAAGACGACGACGACAACGCAGGCCCTGCACAGGACAGAGGGCCAGCATACAGAACACGTGCCAAAACCAAACAGCCAGAGACCAAATAGCCACGACCTGTTGAAGGGGAACAGGTGGCAGGCTGTTCATATCAGGTTGATTCACGACCACCGCACGACACACTAGATTCTGACAAAGTGGAAGAGACTATTCATAGACTACTAGACAACGCAGAAAACACTTTCACTCCACCTGAACAGTTTAGGCACCCTTAATCTACAAGATCTAGTGGATTTAGATATAGATCTACCTGTGAGACCATGACAAGCAATCCCCCACAACCCAAGCAGGCTCGCCCCACAAAAGGAGATTGGGTATTACTCGTCATGACTTTAGTAGTATGGTTCATTTGCACTTACATTTCACTTAACCGACATCCGCATAATCCAGTAGATATATCAGGCCCTGTGTCTAACATTTCACTAAATAACTGTTCTCAGCCCGCAGCTCGACCAGAAAGTCACAACATGTCTAAATACAAATACAAGAGATCTACACCTCTATGGTCCCGAAATCACCACGCTAAAACTAGTCTCACTTCAGAAGCAGCTGCTAGAGTTTCTATATACCTGGCAAGGGGTGTGCTCTTAGAACAATTACGATGTGCAATGGGCGTCTTAACTAACACCAAAATCTTAACACATCTTCCAGTAACTGCAAAACACATATTTAAGATAAGATAAGATAAGATAAACCTTTATTCGTCCCACCGTGGGGAAATTTCTTTGTTACAGCAGTATGAAGAAAAATAAAAATAAAAAATAAATGCAAATATATAAAAGAATAGACAAATAAGACATACTATAATATTACAAGTATATACACAACACAATATATAAATACAGATGAGGGAAAGTACGTATTGCAGGTTGTATTGCACACAGGTGGTATTGCACGTATTGCAGGTAATATTGCATGTATTTCAGGTGATATTGCACATATTGCAGGTAATATTGCACACAGTAGTATTATTAAATAGTAAAACAGTAAAAACAGTAACTATTACACCATTGAACAGTAATAGCAGTGAATATTTTGGTTAATGGTTCACTGGGAGCAGCTTTTATTGTACAGTCTAATAGCAGCAGGGAGAAAAGACCTTCTGTATCGCTCCTTCAGACACTTAGGATGTAACAGTCTGTCACTGAAGGAGCTGCTCAACGAGGTAACAGTTTCATACAGGGGTGGGAGGCGTTCTGCAGTAAGGATGATAGTTTTGCTACCATCCTCCTTTCTCCCACCTCCTGTACAGTGTCCAGGGGAATCCCCAGGACTGAGCTGGCCTTCCTGATCAGCTTGTCTAGTCTCTTCCTGTCTGCAGTAGAGATGCTGCTGCCCCAGCAGACCACTCCATAGAATATGGCTGAGGCCACAACAGAGTCAAAAAAGGTCTTCAGTAGCTCTCCCTGCACTCCAAAAGACCTTAGTCTCCTCAGCAGAACGAGTCTGCTCTGCCCTTTCTTGTAGATTGCCTCAGTGTTGTCTGTCCAGTCCAGTTTGTTGTTTAGGTGAACACCCAGGTATTTGTAAGAGTCCACTCTCACAATGTCCTTTCCCTGAATGTTTACCAATGGAAGTGATGAAGTGTGTTTGTGCCTACGGAAATCCACCACCAGTTCTTTGGTTTTCCCCGCGTTTATCTAGAGGCAGCTCCGTTGGCACCAGTCCACAAAGTTCTGTATAAGTCCTCTGTACTCTCTGTCATCATCATTTGTGATCAGAACGACAATGACAGAGTCATCAGAGAACTTCTGTAGGTGACAGGTTGCTGAGCTAAACATGAAGTCTGCAGTGTAGATGGTAAAGAGAAACGGGGCAAGAACCGTTCCCTGCAGGGCTCCAGTGTTGCAGACAATCATGTCAGACTCGCAGTCACGAGTCCTCACATACTGTGGTCGGTCTGTGAGGTAGTCCAGTATCCAGGCTGACAGATGATGGTCCACTCCCATGTACACCATCTTATCCCTTAGGAGCACAGGTTGGATGGTGTTAAAAGCACTAGAGAAGTCAAAAAACATGACTCTCACAGTGCTCCCAGCCTTTTCCAGATGTGAAGTAGTCCGATTTAGGAGGAAGATGACTGCGTCTTCCACTCCAATGCCAGGTTGGTAGGCAAACTGAAGTGGATCCATTGATGGGATCACCAGAGGTCGGAGGTGAGTGAGCACCAACCTCTCCAATGTCTTCATCAGATGGGAGGTCAGTGCTACTGGTCGGTAGTCCCCAAAGTCTTTTGGGCGCGACGTCTTTGGAACAGGCACCACGCAGGATGTTTTCCATAGCTGTGGCACCTTCCCTAGCTTCAGGCTCAGGTCAAACATGTACAGCAATATGCCGCACAGCTGGTCTGCACAGGTCTTTAGTAGCCTGGAACTGATGCCGTCTGGGCCCATAGCCTTCCTCGCTTTGATCTTCCTGAGCTCCATTCTCACCTGGGCTTCTGTAAGGGGCAGTGTGTATTGGATGGAGTGTTGGCTGGAGGGAATCGGCAGGGGGGGGAAGTTAGGTGTGTTGTGAGATGACTGTGAGCTGATAGCTGTGCAGAGAGAGGTGGGGCTGGAGCTGCTTGCTGTGGAAGCAGAGAAGGGGGATTGCAGCAGGGGGAACTGGATGGGGGCAGGGGGGGGTAGCTGATCAAATCTGTTAAAGTATAGATTAAGATCATTCACCCACTGCTGGTCACCCTCAGCCTGAGAGCTGGACTCCTTATGACCAGTGATGGTTTTGAGCCCCTTCCACACACCGCTGACGTTGTTCTGCTGCAGCTGATCCTCCATCTTCCTCCTGTAGCATGCTTTTCCTTCCCTGATCTTCTTTCTAAGTTCTCTCTGGACAGTTTTCAGCTCTTCCTTGTTTCCCGATTTAAAAACCCTCTTCTTCTCTTTAAGGAGAGTCTTTATATCAGGGTTAATCCACGGTTTGTTGTTGGGAAAACACCGTACAGTCCTGGTGGGTACAGTATTCTCCACACAGAAATTAATGTAGTCCGTAATACAGTCTGTTAAACTGTCAATATCCTCCCCATGTGGACTGCACAATTCCTCCCACATAGTTGTTTCAAAACAGTCTTTCAGAGCCTCATCGGTCTCATCAGACCATGTCGTCACTGTGCGGGAGGTAGCTGGTTGCCTGCATACAAGGGGTTTGTACACAGGTAGGATATGAACCAGGTTGTGATCCGATCTTCCCAAGGGGGGGAGGGCTGCTGATGTATAAGCCTCCTTTGAGTTTGCATAAAATAAATCCAGTGTTTTATTGTCTCTGGTGTGGCATGAAACATACTGAGTGAATGTGGGCAGAGTGGAGGATGGAGGGGCATGATTAAAATCTCCAGAGATAATGAGAAGGGCATTTGGACTCTGTGTTAACAGTCTGTTAACAACAGAATGCAGGACATCGCATGCCGATTCACCGTCAGCAGAGGGGGGAATATACGCAGCTATCGCGATAACATGCGAGAATTCCCTCGGCAGATAGTACGGCCTCATGCTAGCGGCTAACAGCTCAATGTCCTTACAGCAGATCTGCTCTTTAATAGTGATGTGTCCAGTTTTACACCATCTATTATTCACAAACACTGCCAGTCCTCCTCCCTTTCTCTTACCGCTCTCCATCGTTCTGTCCGCGCGCAGTAACTCAAATCCATCCAGAGCCACGGTCGTATCCGGTGTTAGCTTGGTTAGCCATGACTCCGTGAACAGCATGATGCTACACTCCCGGAATTCCCTCTGATGCCGGCTAAGAGCCGCTAGCTCGTCCATCTTGTTGGGTAAAGATCTTACATTTCCCATAACGATGGACGGGAGAGTTGGTCTGTAGCGTCTCTTTTTATTCCGACACATAGCTCCAGCACGGTTCCCCCGTCTTCTCCTTCTTAGCTCGCGGGGAATATCCGGTTTTTCTTCTAGTAGCACCGGCGTGTTGCGGAATGCTAACAACTGATCCCTGGTGTAAACAATAGGACCGTGGCTGTGAACAGAGTTTCCAGATGCGACTGTGAACAAAGTCCAAAAAAGCAGAAAAAGTAGAGCAAACTCGGTGGCTTTGTTTATGTCCATTGTGTGGCTTCCAAGTTTACACGCATACACTTGAAAATAAAAGACACAAAGTGCCGGAACACTATAAAATAAATAAAAAAAAGCACAAACTTAACGGGAGCTGCTGCAACAGGCTGCCACTTGGGCGGCGCCTAAGTTACGATTTGTAACATACACTATGTCCCAGGTACATTCCCCTAACCCTACAGACACAATAGGCACTCCCAGATACAGAATGAGACTCGAGGCTCGGATGACCGACACAGAAAAAGGAACAGACGTTATAGTGGCCACAGGAGTACCCCATAAAATTATACCTCGTGTGGTAGGCACCCGTAGCTGCACTGACGTCACACTCTTATGGTTCTATGGTTTTCCCCATGTAGGGATCCCGCATGGTACTTTCGAAAGAACTTCAGTAGAATCCCTGCCGTATGGCGCTGATGTATATAAGATTCTAGTGAATGTCCCTAACTGGCAAGAAGGAATGGACTTGCCTAGAGTACAACTTAGTTTCAGGTATAAGAATCCAAATTGTCCCTCCAACCCCAAAGTCCCAACCTGCTTCAGGTGTGCGGAAAGGATCAATGTGACATCCGTAATACAGTATAATGGAACTACAAGCATTCAGCCAAATCTTAACCTGTCTTGAGAATGGGCACTTTGCCTCTAGCAGACATATTCTGGTTTTGCGGAGGAAATGAAGTGCTGCAGGTTCTACCTAACCTGTGGCATGGTCGCTGTGCACCAGTAGTTCTAGAAGGACGCCTCATTGTAAAGGCAGTGAATGAGACCCGTTTAAACGAACTGTTTAGATCAAGAAAACGTCGAAGCACGTCCATGGGTGACATCGAGAAAACCATTCTGTCCAATGTCATGGATACTACAAGGAAAAGTATCTAACAATCACTAATGGATCTAGATTACCCTCATGGGGCCCAGACCATGAGATCACTATTAGTTGGAAAGGCACACCAGTAGGTGTTCCGGCTGACTTTGTTGCTCTGGATAGAGCCGCTTCCAAGGCATTAACGCTAATTCTCCCTTGGATACAGATAGATCGCAATATGGCCTGGATAAATGATATTTGGTACAACCAACAACGTTTTATCAATCACACAATTGAAGCCTTAAAACTGATTTCAGAACAACTCCATGCCACTACATTAATGGCGGTACAGAATAGGTTCGCTATTGACAAAATGCGTGGTCCAGACCAAGGTGTATGTCAACTTATTGGGGAGGACTGTTGCGTGGTTATTCCTCTTCACATTGGTCCTGCAGGTCCGCTACACGCTCTACTAAACCGTATGGTGAAAGCCCGAGATGAGATGGTCGCAAATAATGCGAAGGAATCTGCTTTTTTCCAGTTGTCTAAGCTGGCCTTTTTCTTCAAACTGGTTGGCGGGATTGGTGCGTATTGGAACTACACTTGCCATTATTCTTGTAGCTGTGGCGTGTTTTGTTTGCTGTGGAATTCCCTGTCTCCGTGCTCTTATCAGCAAGACTGTGCACTCACTGTTCGGACAATTTGTACAGCTCCCGATGTCTGCTGTTACAGAAAAGGAATTTTCTGCAGACCACATCTATGCTGCTATGGACCATAATGTCTATGTGGAAATGGACGCAGGGTGTTTGGCCCTGGACAAAGAAGACAAATAACTTTCACCAGACATATCCTCTTTACTATATATGTATACATATATCTATCTGTCGGCGTTTGATTATTGATCGCGGTGATGATGACATAACTACTGAGTCTCAATTCTATATTTCCCAATCTCATCAAAGCTACTTCACATGACTGTTGTTTTAATCATGTTGTATAAACCATGTTGTTGTTGGGAGTGCTTCATGTTGTGTGCAGGAACATGGCCACTGGAGGACCTAGGTGGCTACTGCCAAATCTGTGGCTGTTTCCTGGCGTGTGTGCGTTCGCTGACGCATACACACTGCTTCTGGTGCCAGGGGCGGGACACCTGTCCTTTGGGTGAACAGTGCTATGATGGACCCCGCGAATGGTTCAGTTTTCCTCCTGAAAGGGATGAATTTGTTTGGGCAACTGATGAGGACCAACGCAGACCAGTGACAGCCGTGGTGCACCATGCTAACATGCACTGCCGTCCTATCCTTGTTTGCAGGTGCCACACGAACAGCATGGACTCAGGTGTTGTTTCATCGCGAGGCAGACATTCTCGTCTCGGATGGCACAACGCTGTGTGGTTTGCATTGCGGTCTGGCCACCCTATATCCGTTCCCCTGCCGCAGTGGATTAAACGGTTGTCTCCTGTTCCATAGTTCTGCCACATTTAAACAGACTATATTGTTTTGTTTTCATTCTCATTTATTTTCATGTGTCTTACATTTAGCTGCGTGTACAATCACGACTAAGGATGACCTTGGTGGTGAGTCCACTGTCGCGCCACTGGCGGGCAGAGTGGGAATTTTCCCTGATGGTTGGCTGATGTCGGGGTTTTTCGGCCACTCCTAGTTTATCATGTTGTGATTAGGCATACCCAGTGTTGTGAGGGTGGGGGTAATGTCGACTTCATTTTTGATTTGGTTTGATTTTCATTTTTGATGATTTGATTTTCACTTTTGATTTTGGTGTCATGTCGCGTTTGATTTTTGACCATTTTCTGACTTTAATTTTTCGATCTTAGTCGAATACCGCAGTCTTACACTGAATTTTACTTAGTCAAAGTTGATAAACGGCCAGTATTATTACTAAACTTGATTGCTTTCACTGGTCTCTGGTAGGCTGCGTGTCTTCATAGGTACGAGATTCTTCTTTTTACTAAGTCGATGTTTCACTTATACTAGTTTAAGCAGATTCTTGGGTCCCCTGACCAAATGGGTCTTTTAAGAGATTGTTTAGATTGTATACTTGTGATTATTTACTTTTGATCACCGTGGATGTTAAGCCTTAATGGACTTTTTCCTTGGACCAACTTATGGACCTATTGGATTTCTGTCAAGGATGTCAACACACGAGTGCCTGGTAAAGTGCTAGTAACCTCTTCCAGGTCTCCAACAAGACCCCCTGCGATACGTAAAGTATCTGGGTCAGAAGACATGTGCCAAAGAACTCAAAACTTTACTTTGTTCTATTGCTGTATTACATG
>JAAIIK010020089.1:0-11010 GCA_014706435.1 Silurus glanis | reverse complement strand
TGTGTGTGTGTGTGTGTGTGTGTGTGTGTGTGTGTGTGTGTGTGTGTTTAAATGCCGAGATCTGATCAATGAATCTCTCTCAGTAATCAGACACTAATCACACACACTCTCACTTTGTCCCTGCCGCCTGCCACGTTTCCATGGCAACACCTGTTTGTTCATTTAATAGTTTTTTCCCTGAACATCCTCATAAACAAACACAAACACACACACACACACACACACACACACACACACACACACTGTAATGGTGTTAGAAATGAGCTCCATGTCGAAATCCTGATCAAATCTACAGTTTATCATTAAACATGTCCCTGAGTTTCATCAACAGCAGCATCTCAGTGGAAAATCCTATGCTGCTGAAAAAGCTGCTTCTTTTTGCCTTCTTCAATTCAGTTTCAATCAGTTCAATTCATTTTTATTTGTTGAGCGCATTTAACAATGAACACTGTCTCAAAGCAGCTTTACACAAATAAAGCGGTTATGAATTATATAAAAGAATGAAAACATTGAGTGCCCAAAAGTTTGTTTCTTTTTATTGTAAGTTTATCCCTAATGAGCATACCCTGTTTTGTGTCCTGCTGCCTCCTCCTGCCTCTTCCTACATTCCCCAGCTTCCTCCCACCTCCTCCTGCCCCCCCACCTCTTCCTGCATTACCCTGCCTCCTCCTACTTTCCCTTGCCTCTTGCTGCAGTACCCTGTCTCCTAAAGCCTTCCCCTGCCTCCTGCTATATTACCCTGCCTCTTCCCACATTAACCTCCCTCCTCCAACAATATCTTGCCTCTTCCTACATTATCCTGCCTCCCCCTGCCTCCTCCTGAATTACCCTGCCTCCTCCTTCATTACCCTGAATTACCCTGCCTCCTCCTTCATTACCCTGAATTACCCTGCCTCCTCCTTTATTACCCTGCATTACCCTGCCTCCTTCTACAATATCCTGCCTCCCCTGCATTTCCCTGCCTCCTCCTATATTTTCTTCCTACATTCCCCTGCTTCCTCCTGCCCCCCCCCCTGCCTCCTCCTACTTTCCCTTGCCACTTGCTGCAGAACCCTGTCTCCTACGGCCTTCCCCTGCCTCCTACTATATTACCCTGCCTCTTCCTTCATTACCCTGCATTACCCTGCCTCCCCTGCCCCTTCCTGTATTACCCTGTCTTCTCCTGCCTTCCCCTACCTCCTACTACATTACCCTGCCTCCTTCTATAATATTCTGCCTCCTTCTTCATTACCCTGCCTCCTTCTTCATTACCCTGCCTCCCCCTGCATTTCCCTGTCTCCTCCGACATTATCCTGCTCCCTCCTGTCTTCCTCTGCCTCCTCCTGCATTTCCCTGCCTTTTCCTACATTTCCCTCCCTCCTCCTGCCTCCCTCTGCCTCTTCCTGCATTTCCCTGACTCCTACATTACTCTGCCTCCTCCTGCAATACCTTGCCTCCTCCTACATTACTCTGCCTCCTTCTACAATATCCTGCCCCCTCCTGCATTTCCCTGCCCCCTCCTGCAATACTTCACCTCCTTCTGCATTACCCTGCCTCTTTCTGCATTACCCTGCCTCCTCCTACAATATACTGTCTCCTCCTATATTGCCCTTCCTTCTTTTGATTCCTCCTGTATCCTCCTACATTACCCTGCCTCCTCCTGCCTCCCCTTGCCTTTTCTTACATTACCATGCCTCCCCATTTGCATTTTGCTACTTCCTTCTCTATTCTGCTGCCTCCCTCTGCCTCTTCCTGCCTTTTCATGCTTTCTTCTGCTTCCTTTTGCACCTTGCTGCCTCCTCCGGTGTAGCTATTCTTCTGTCTGCTTCCTTCTACATCTTCTTACTTCTGCATTTATCTGCCACCTCCTGCATTCTCTTTGCTCCTCATGCCTTCATTGTGTTCTTCTGCCTTCCTTTACACCCTTCTGTGCTCTCCTGTCTCAGAATGTCTCCATCTTTGCTCTTCTGCTTTTACCTGCTTTCAATGTTTTCTTGCCTACGCCTGTTCTTTTGTGATCTCTGGCTTCTGCCAAACTCTTTCTGTGTTCTCCAGTCCCCCCCATGTGTCCTCCTGTCTCCCCCCTGCATACCCTGTGTGTATCTTGGAATGGAGTATTGGTATTAATATTAGCTAACTAACTAGCCTAGCATGGTCTCTAGATTAGATTTATTATCATCTGCTCGAGATTTAATTGGTTAGGAGATCAAAGTGCTTGAGGCATTGCATTTATTTAGTTTCAAATATAAATTATTCAGCCTGCATGCTAACAGCTAAAGCAAATATATTAACTAGCAGATTATCATTTGCATAAGTAAAATAAAACACTGAAATATATTACAGTTCCGAGTTCTGGGTGTGGTGTATTCTATGATGTAATACAGAAAGCCCCTCCCCCTTGTGCAGGATTCCCCCGAGCTTGCGTGATGTGGTGTACTGCACGGGCGTGTCTCTAATGGACGAGGACGTGTGGGAGTTCATGTGGATGAAGTTTCACTCATCCAGCTCCATCTCAGAGAAGAAGGTCCTGCTGGAGGCCCTGACCTGCAGCGACAACACCTTCCTGCTCCACAGGTTCTCCTTCCTTCCCTTTCATCTCCTCACATCTCATTACATTCTTACACCTTTCACTCTGTTTTATTCTTCCTTACTTCTGTCATTCCTTGCTTTCTACTTTCCTTTCCTTCTATCCTTTCTTTTTCATACCTCCCCTCTACCCAGTCTTCTTTCTTATCCTTACTTCAATGTTTCCCTTTCTTCCATCCACAGGTTCTTCCTCTGCTCATATCTCATCCCCATCTTTCACCTTTTCCTCTGTTTCATCGATACTTCTCTCATTCCTCCCTTTCTACCCTACCTCCCATACGTCCCATAAATCCTTCCTTTCTTTCCTACTTCCCACTCTCTTTCATAATTTCCTTCCTTTCTTCCCTCCCTTCCATAGTTCCATCTTTCCTTCCTTTCTTCCCTTCCTCTATCTTTTCCTTCCTAGCTCTTTTCCGTAGTTCCCTTCCCTTCCATCTCTGTTGCTACCTTCTCACTTCCCTTTTACCCTACCCTCTCTCCTCCTTTCATACTTCCATATTTCCGATTCATCCCTCTCTTTCCTTTTAATTCTCCTCTTATTTCCTCTCTCTCTACCATGCTTTCCTTTCCTTTCTCCCCCTCTCCCTTTCATATTTTCGTTTCATCTTTCCTTCCTTTCTTCCCTCCCTCCCTTAGTTTCCTTCCTCACTTCCTTCCTTAAATCCTTTCTTCCTTCATTCCTTCCTTCCTTGCTTCCTTCCTTCCTTCCTTCCTTCCCTCCCTCCCTTTCAAGGCTAATAAATGAAGGAAAGCTGGAGAAGCTGCTGTGCTGTGATCGAGCGATATTCTGAGTGTAATAATTGTGTGTTACATTTCAAATTAAAAGAAGAAGTGCGTGTGTGGTGTGTGTGTGTGTGTGTGTGTGTGTGTGTGTGTGTGTGTGTGTGTGTGTGTGTGTGTGTGTGTGTGTGCGCGTGTGTGTGTGTGTGTGTGTGTGTGTTTGTGTGTGATAAATCCGAGCACGTTCTCAGGTCACCATCTTGATGATCTCACTCCTGCATTCAGGGACCTGAGAGAGGAGCTTATTGATCCGAGGTGGGGAAGGTGATGCCTGGAGAACATACATCATCCCTCCCTTTCTCCTCCCCTCCTTCCCTCTCTCTTCTTCGATCTTTCCTTCCCTCCATCCCGCTATCTTTTTTTCTCTCCACCCTCTCTTCCTTCTTCCCTCCATCCTTCTTTCCCTCCTTCCCTCTATCCCTCTCTCCCTTCATCACTCCTTTCCTCTATCCCTCTCTCCCTTCACCCTTCCCTCCCTACTTCTCTCCATCCCTCCTTTCCTCTATCCCTCTCTCCCTTCTTCTCTCCCTGCTTCCCTCCATCCCTCTCTCCCTCCTTCCCTCCATTGCTCTCTCTCCCTTCCCTCCATCCTTCTCTCCTTTCTTCCCTCTCTCCCTCCTTTCCTCCATCTTTCTTTCCATCCCTCTCTCTGTGTTTCCAGAGGAACGTGAAGGGAAATCTGATGTGAAAGCTGAACCTGAGGTCATCCAGGAGAGACGGATGTGAGAATAAAGAGCAGTTTGTTTCGGATTAGTAATGCAGAAGCAGAGACACGTGTTTTGAGCTCGAGATCTCAGTGACGTCTCCAGAGCAACAAGGAGACATCAGCGATACGTCCCCTATTAAACCCCCCGGTCTGAGCGTGCCGATACGGGAATTACATATCGATTCCACTGCTGCTGCTCTGATATTTTGCCATGTCTTACAAACAGGAAGGTCTCTCTCTCTCTCTCTCTCTCTCTCTCTCTCTCTCTCTCTCTCTCTCACTCTCTCTTTCATTTTGTCTCTCACCCCTCTTTCTCTCTCTCTCTCTCTCTCTCTCTCTCTCTCTCTCTCTCTTTCTCTCTCTCTCTCCTCTCTCTCTCTCTCTCTCTCTCTCTCTCTCTCTCTTCCTCACAGGAAATGATAGATGTAAAAGTGAAAAGGAGAAAAGAGTAAGAAACTAAATCTCGATCCTTCTCCCTGCTCTTTTCACCATTTCATTTAAGGTTATTAAAATCGGATGTAATTGGATGAGGAGCAGCAGCCTGGAGCTCAGAGAAACTCTGTTACATAAAGATCTTTAAAAAAGAAATTGTTGAGAGAGATGAAGGAGACAGCTGGAGAGAGGAGAGAGTGTGAGACAGAGGGAGAACGAGAGAGAGAGAGTTGGTAAGATGATATAAATGTCCCTCATCTTCTCCCTCATTATCCTTCACATTAAATGGACATGATGCACAAATTAAAATGCGGAGGAGGAGGATGAAGGTGACGAAGGGGATGAGAATGATGAAGGTGATGAGGACGATGAAGGTGATGAGATGGATGATGAAAGTGGTGACGATAATGAAGGTGATGTGGGCGGTGAGAAGGACGCCTGAGATGAGCATAATAAAGGTGGAGACAATAATAAAGGTAATGAGGGTGGTGAGGATGATGAAGGTGATGAAGGGTAATTCTTTCTCCATCCTCTTCTTCCATTCCATCTCTTCCTCCCTCTCTCCTCTTTCCTCATCCTCCTTCTTCCATTCCACCTCTTCCTCTCTCGTCCACTCTATTTTTCCCTCTTCCTTTTTCTTCCATTCTCCTTTTCCTCTTTCACATTTCCTCTCCCTCCTTCTTCCTCTCTCCTCCTCTCTATTCTTCTCTAATCCTCCTTCCTCTTCCTCCCAATCCTTCGTTAACCCTCCCTTTCCTCCTTCTCTTTTCCTCTTTTTTCCCTCTCTCTTCTTTCTCCTTCTTCCACACACACACACACACACACACACACACACACACACACACATCCTGTCGTCATGTTGACATTGAGACTAAATCCTCGTCCTGAGCGTTTCAGATCAGATGACCTTGAAATAAATCCAGAGATTAAATAATCCAGTTTCAGTTCCATGTAAACGGATTGAAGCTCAGAACGGTGGAGGACGGTGAGAGTCTGAGAGAGAGAGAGAGAGAGAGAGAGAGAGAGACAGAGTGGATCGATAACAAGATTAAGATAAAAAAATAAAGTCAACAATCGACTGTGAAGACGAAAACTCCGGGAACTGTGAACATCTCAGGAGGCCTTCTCTCGCCGCCGGCTCTCTTTTTCATGACCCAGTGATCCGAGTGCTGGAGTTTTCCGTTTTAAATTTCATTTCTCCTGGTTTTCCATTTTCTCCTTCTTTTTCTTCTGATTGTGCTAATAGATACAGAGACATAAATAATGAATGATGCAGACCAGCCAGGCCAAAACACTCAGCCTCAATTATTCATATTTAATCCTGAGTGATCAATTTACTCCCTCCATCTCTTTTTTCTCTCTTTCCATCTCTTTACCTCTTTTTTTCTCTCTTTCCCCCATCACTTCTCCCCTTAATGCTCCGTATTGGATGCCATCCTCAGCTCCAAAATCGTCACATTCTGGAAGCGATGCTTCTCTATTCCTCGGCGCAAGGAGACGTCCAGTAAAAGCACAGAGAGATCAAATCAACCACAGAGAAGGTTCTAGATTTTCTGCTAATTGTACATACAGATTTACTGGTACCAGATTTCAGTCTCATCTTCTTCTTCTTCTTTCGGCGCCACAGTGGATCATCCGTCTCCATACCACCCTGTCCTCTACATCTGCCTCTTTCACACCAACTACCTGCATGTCTTCCCTCACCACATCCATGAACCTCCTCCTTGGCCTTCCTCTTTTCCTCCTACCTGGTGGCTACATCCTCAGCATTTTTCTACCAATATAATTCATGTCCCTCCTCTGCACATGTCCAAACCATCTCAATCTCGCCTCCCTCACCTTGTCACCAAAACATCCTACATGAGCTGTCCCTCTAATAAACTCATTTCTAATCCTGTCCATCCTCGTCACTCCCAACGAAAACCTCAACATCTTCAGCTCTGCTACCTCCAGCTCCACCTCCTGTCTTTTACTCAATGCCACTGTCTCTAATCCATACAACATCTCAGGTCTCACCACAGTCCTATAAACTTTCCCTTTCACTCTCACAGATACTCTTCTATCACAAATCACTCCTGCTATCACTCTTCTCCACCCACTCCACCCTGCCTGCACTCTTTTCTTCACTTCTCTAACACACTCCCCATTACTTTGCACCGTTGACCCCAGGTACCTGAACTCCTCCACCTTCACCACCTCTTCTCCCTGCAACCGCACCACTCCACTGCCCTCCCTCTCATTCACACACATGTACTCTGTCTTACTTCTACTGACTTTCATTCCCCTTCTCTCCAGCGCATATCTCCACCTCTCCAGGCTCTTCTCAACCTGCTCACTACTCTCACCACAAATCACAATATCATCCGCAAACATCATAGTCCAGGGAGACTCCTGTCTGACCTCGTCTGTTAACCTGTCCATCACCACTGCAAACAGGAAAGGGCTCAGGGCCGATCCTTGATGTAGTCCAACCCTCACCCTGAACCAGTCTGTCGTTCCTACTGCACACTTCACTGCTGTCACACTGTCCTCATACATGTCCTGCACCACCCTCACATACTTCTCTGACACACCTGACTTCCTCATACAGTACCACAACTCCTCTCTCGGCACTCTGTCGTACGCTTTCTCTAAATCCACAAATACACAATGCAATTCCTTCTGTCCTTCTCTATACTTCTCCATCAACATCCTCAAAGCAAATAAGGCATCTGTGGTGCTCTTCCTCGGCATGAAACCATACTGTTGCTCACAGATGGTCACCTCTTCTCTCAGCCTGGCTTCCACTACTCCTTCCCATAACTTCATGGTGTGACTGATCAACTTAATTCCCCTGTAGTTACTGCAGGTCTGCACATCTCCCTTATGCTTAAAGATCGGTACCAGCACACTCCTTCTCCATTCCTCAGGCATCCTCCCACCTTCCAGAATCTTGTTAAACAATCTGGTTAAAAACTCCACTGCCATCTCTCCTAAACATCTCCATGCTTCTACAGGTATGTCATCTGGTCCAACCGACTTTCCACTCTTCATCCTCTTAATCGCTGCTCTCACTTCCTCCTTACTAATCCTATCTACATCCTGCTTTACCAACTCCACATCATCCAACCTTCTCTCTCTCTGATTTTCCTCATTCATCAGCTGCTCAAAATACTCCCTCCATCTTCTCAACACACTCTCCTCACTAGTCAACACATTTCCATCTCCATCCTTTATTGCTCTAACTTGCAACACATCCTTCCCAGCTCGGTTCCTCTGCCTGGCCAATCGGTACAAATCCTTTTCTCCTTCCTTAGTGTTCAACCTCTCATACAGCTCCTCATATGCCTTTTCCTTGGCTTTCGCCACATCCCTCTTCACCTGCTGCCGCATCTCCTTGTACTCCTGCCTACTTTTCTTATCACTCTGTCGATCCCACTTCTGTTTTGCCAACCTCTTTCTCCTTATGCTCTCCTGCACTTCCTCATTCCACCACCATGTCTCCTTGTCTTCCTTTCTATTTCCAGATGTCACACCAAGTACTTTTCTAGCTGCCTCCCTCATCACTCCTGCAGTAGTTTCCCAATCATCCAGCACCTCCACCGAGCCCCTGTCTGACCTCTTCCCTGAACCTCACACTACACTCTTCCTCCTTCAGTTTCCACCATCTTATTCTTCTTTCAGTCCTCACTCTCCTCCTCTTCTTCTTTGCCGCCAAAACCATCCTACAGACCACCATCCTATGCTGTCTAGCTACACTGTCCCCTGCCAACACCTTACAGTCTCCAATCTCCTTCAGGTTGCATCTCCTGCATAGAACATAGTCCACCTGTGTGCACCTTCCTCCACTCTTATACGTCACCCTATGATCCTCCTTCTTCTTAAAATAAGTATTCACCACTGCCATTTCCATCCTTTTAGCAAAATCTACCACCATCTGCCTTTCCACATTTCTCTCCTTAAGGCCATACCTACCCATCACCTCCTCATCACCTCTGTTCCCTTCACCAACATGCCCATTAAAGTCTGCCCCAATCACCAATCGTTCTTTCCTAGGTACATCATCTACCACTTCATCTAATTCACTCCAGAATCTTTCCTTCTCCTCCATCTCACAGCCGACTTGTGGAGCATAGGCACTGATGACATTTATCATCATCCCTTCAACTTCCAGCTTCACGTTCATCACCCTATCAGAAACTCTCTTTACCTCCACTACACTCTTACTGTACTCTTCCTTCAGAATCACCCCTACACCATTTCTCTTTCCATCCACACCATGATAGAACAGTTTGAACCCACCTCCAATGTTCCTGGCCTTACTCCCTTTCCACTTGGTCTCCTGAACACACAACATATCTACCTTTCTCCTCTCCATCATATCAGCTATCTCTCTCCCTTTACCAGTCATAGTACCAACATTTAAAGTACCAACCCGAACCTCCACTCTCCTACACTGCTCCTTTTCCTGTCGCCTCTGTAGACGTCTTCCTCCTCTCCTTCTCCTCCTTTGGCCAACAGTAGCCCAATTTCCACCGGTACCCTGTCGGCTAACGATACCTGTGGCGGTCGTTGTTAACCCGGGCCTCGACCGATCCGGTATGAAATTCTCATTTGTGATCCGCATATTTGATTTGGCACATGTTTTTACGCTGGATGCCCTTCCTAACGCAACCCTCCCCATTTATCCGGGCTTGGGACCGGCACTAAGAGTGCACTGGCTTGTGCCTCCCTAATGGCTGGGTTCCAGATTTCATTTTTTCATTTATTACTCATTCAGCTTAACAGACACATGATCTTTTTAGCAAGTTATTTAGCAAGTTCTGGAACACTATACAGTTCAGGAACTATTTAGTCCCCTAGAAAGTTCTGGAACACTTTAGTTTCCTATATAGCTCAGGAACTCTTTAGTTCCCAGGAAGGTTTCGGCACATTTTTGTTTGTATACAGTTCAGGAACTCTTTAGTTCCACCGAAGCTTCTGGAACACTTTATCCATACAATTCAAGAAATTTTTAGTGCCTCAAAAAATTCCTGGACTCTTTAGTTTGGAGAATTTAAGTTAGCATGGAAAGTGGAATTGAATTAAATAATAAAGCTTCAGAAACGTCTAAATGAAGACATAATTCTGGAACCTACTTAAAATAAAATAAAAAATCCAGAATCAAAATAATTACAGGAAAATCTGCAAAACTGAAATATATCCAAACTGTCTGAAAAACTAAATCAAATCTTCTGCACAACTGAAAAGTGTAGGACTAAACAATTCCAAAACCTCCTTGAGAAATAACAGTTTCAAGAACCTTTAAAGAACCAAAAAGTTCTAAATCTTTCTGAAAAAACAAAATTCCCAGAAGATTTCTGGCGTAATAAAGAGTTCCAGAACTAAACTAAATAATTTAAAGACCTACTTTAGAAGCTTCTATTTGAGGAAGTTTTTTTAAAAAGGCAAATCATTCCAGAGCCGTCTGAGAAACTAAAAGGTGTAGGAACCATTGAAGAGACTAAATAGTTCTGGAACCTTCTAAAGAATTTTCTGAATGAAAGTTGATTGAGTGTTTTAGCCGAACTGATGGTCAGTACTCGCCTTTCGCAGTTCCTGATTCGCAGTTTTAGGAACTAAACCCGGTTCTGGATCTTCTGTTGGAAAGTACGTTTTAAATTGATGAGCTGCTGAAGCTCCTGTCATCAGACGTCTCGGAGGTCAGCAGGAGCAGATGATGAGCTTTACACCCTTTACCATGTGATGTGTTAATGATAATGAAGACACTGTTACCACTAGCAACCGAGAGATAACGACTGAGACAGGGAGCTAAAGGGTGTCCAGACGTCGGGGCTAATTCAGGAACGAGCGAGACTCTCGGCTTTTCTGATGAGCTCGGCATTTAGGAATGGAAGTTTTTATAACGAAGCTCCACTGAGGCTCAGGATTCGAATCAGGACCGAGTTACGCTCCTCCTCAGACTCGAGGGATTTTTACCTCATGCGGCTCAATAATCGACATGGAGTTGTGATGAAGCAGAGTTGATGGTTTTTCTATTGTACTCCTATTGCAACAATTACAATTACAAGCGTAACCTTCAATGCTCAGTGCCCTCAGATTGCTAATCAGTTACAGTTCCTGTAGTCTGAGATACAGATACTGGTTTTGCCCTTCAGATTCTGTTGACACCTCGCGTGATCCCTGTCAGATTTCTGCTTTCTGTCTCTCGATTTGGATTGTTGGACTGAGACTGTTATAAACACCTTTCATCCTCACCTGAGGAGTGAGTGTGTACACTGTATATACAACACATATATAGATCCTTATATACTGTACATCGTAAAGATGCAGTATTAGAAAGACACCTGAATGCATAATGTTTACATGTCCATATATTTGCATATTTAAATTACACTATATTAATTTCCACAATGTTACTGTGTATACTCCTGATAGACGCTATACGGAAATTTGTTGCTGTGTACAGTGCCTTGCGAAAGTATTCGGCCCCCTTGAACTTTGCGACCTTTTGCCACATTTCAGGCTTCAAACATAAAGATATAAAA
>JAAIIK010020088.1:0-35145 GCA_014706435.1 Silurus glanis | reverse complement strand
ATAATAATAATAATAATAATAATAATAATAATAATAATAATAATAATTTATTATTATTAATATAAATCTTTTGTCTAATTTAGCATATTAATACACATCATTTATAATGATATGAATTTTCTACACTTATTTTACATACACATGCAGAGGTGGGAAGTATAATGAAGTACAAATACTTCGTTACTGTACTTAAGTAGATTTTTCTGGTATCAGTATGTACTTTCTATTTCTTATATTTTCAAAACAGACTTGTTACCTTAGTTTTAATCTATTTGTTGAAATGCGCTGCGTGCCGTTTTCAGCTCATCAACCGATTTCCTGTCATTACACAGCTTAAAGAAAAAAAAAAGATATAAAGAAGAAATAAAGAAAACAGACAGGGGGCGCTCTCTGTCGTTTTTGTCAGCTCTCTTTACAGACGTAAATAAAACAACCTGAATCTCAGTGAATACTCACCTCACAAACATAATAAATATATGAATAGAAACCTCGTAATGTCTATTTTTAAAGAAACATCCTTTGATAATGTAATTGTGACTGATTGAAATATGTATTCTATTTCATAAATCTGTGAAGCAGTAAAAATGTTACAAATGTTGTGAATGTTTACAGCTGTATATAAAAGTTGTAATGTAATTTGTTTGTCATTTAAGTTCATTTGTGTTCGATTAGATTGGTACAATCAGATCGATTGTTTGCAGTGGGGAAACTTCCGCGTGTTCATGCTTTTTCATCTCCCACTTTTCAGCTATTAGTTTGAATGAAAAAAATGGTATAATGTTTTTATGTGATGATAATATAATGGTTAAGAGTGTGTAAATGTTAGAATGATACCGATTGTGTTTTGTTAAAGATGTTTAAATGTGTACTAGTTTGGAGAGGCACGAGCTCAGATGTGAGATGGCGCAAGGCCCACAAAATGGCGCGAAGCTATATATATTTAGAGAGAGTTTAACATTTGCATTGTATTCAATGTTTAATCCTGTTAATTTAGTGTTGATTGGTAGGTCTGCTGAAAAAGGTGACTATATTGAGGATAATTGAAGATATTGATGTATTTTCAGATGCGAGTTCGAAAAAGCTGTATTAATTTATTTATGTATTATTGATTATAAATAACTAAATATTATATATAAATAACTAAAAATGGTATATAGTTAACAGTTTATGTAAACGTGTGAAATGAAAAGAGAAGACTATTTATGTTTTGCAAAGTTTATTATTTGTTATTGTCAATTGTCATGAAAATATGATTCTACATAAAGTTTGCAGTGGGGAAACTTCCGCGTGTTCATGCTTTTTCATCTCCCTCTTTTCAGAGGTATAACATAATCTGTATGGTAGTTATAAGAGTTTCTCCACTATCACCTCATTAACCGTCTGTGTGAAAAGATAGTTTCCGTTTGATGTTCTGATAATTTACGTAATTAACACAACATAATTACAGTGGTACGTTGACCTACGAGTGCATAAATGTACGAGTTTTCCGAGATACGAGCGGTCACTCGGTCGATTTTTTGCTTTGTTACGCGAGCAAAAAAATGAGGTACGAGCTCGAGACACCGCTGCTATATGGCGAGGCGAAGCCAGAAGGAGAAGATTCTGACGAAAATTAAGATAAGCAAAGAAGAAAAAAGAAAAAATTTTAAGTTTAGGGATACGTAGTTTACAGTAGTGATGGAGAGAGAAGCAAAAAACGAGTTTTCCCCCCGCCTTCGCTTATTGCCTCTTTAACTATCGTTTAGTTACCAGTGTGACACAAAAAGAGGTACCGTATTTTACGGACTATAAGCTGCTACTTTTTTCCCCACACTTTGAACCCTGCGGCTTAAACAATGAAGCGGCTAATTTATGGATTTTTCCTGGGTTTTTCCCGGTTTCACAAGCTTCAAGACAAAAAATTGAGACCCATAACATTAGACCAATGAAATTGCCGAATGTGTTTAAGGTGAACCAATGAAACTCTTTATATCAAATTGGGTGCGCTCCCACTGAATCGGGCCGCACCACATCATAAATATGGATGAGGTTCCTCTGACGTTTGACCTGCCTCTCACTCGGACTGTCAACAGGAAAGGAGAATCATTCGTCACGCTGAAAACAACCGGGCATGAAAAAACGCACTTCACCTGTGTTCTGAGCTGCACGGCATCGGGAGAAAAGCTTCACCGATGGTGATTTTTAAACGCACGACGATGCCAAAAGATAAACTTTCGAGAGAAATTGTTGTGAAAGGAAGGAGGAAGACGGTGAACAATGACTTTCTTGGTAGGCTACTGTTTAGATACAAGCCGTGTAACAGGCACTGTCTTTCGTTAAAGCCTGTGTAAAGTTCATTAGTTTCAATATAGGCACCTGTGGCTTATAGACAGGTGCGGCGTATTTATGTTCAAAATAAAAATCTTTGTAAAATTCAGTAGGTGCGGCTTATATTTTGGTGCACTTAATAGTCCGGAAATTACGGTACTAGTAATGGCTACTTTTTTACTTAAGTACATGTCAGAACATATACTTATTTACTTTAACTTGAGTAAAAAGTATAGTCAGCACTTCAACATTTACCCGAGTATTTTAAAACATGATGCCATTGCTGGCAGAACCAAGCTAAACAAATCACACTTGGGTATGTAATTTATTCAATATGGCAAACATATGAAAGTCTGGATGCCTTAGGCATAGTTATCCCTGTTAAAGACCTTACAGTGGGCCAACTGGGTGACAACTATAAGGCATACTCACTAATGCTAATGCAAATTAAATATCTCATTGATTCTAAAATACTACTGCTGGCATAAAGCACTGAATGGTCACATTGCAGTATTTAAGCAAACTTTTGTTCCTTTATGATCCACCATGCTTCTTTGATCAAAAGGTGCTCTCTTTTTGTTGGTACCTTAAATAATGAAGACTACAGCAGGGTACAGAGGCCTAATGATATGGAACAGCCTTACAATTGGTGTTTGGGATTCACAAAGAAGCAGTTCTGTTTACTCACAGGAGCAGATCTGGAGGGATCATGTGAATAAGGTGTTTCGGTGAACTGGGATTTTTAGATGCTGTCATTCCCCCACGCTTACATGTTCAGTCAAGTTTGCTTATGCTAGCACAGCCGTCTTTTATCCCAAAGATTCCTCATGTTGGTGTTACGTTCTGGCTCTCCCTTTTAGTTATGCTGCCATAGCTATTGTCTTTAACTTCTATACACCAATAAGTATACTATTCTTGATTCTCTCTCCTTGTCACCCCTCTACTCACCTTTTCTTTTCACCTAAAGGCACTATACAAATAAAACTGAATTGATTTGAAAAACCTGCATATCTGATGGGGGTCAGTTAGTGTCTATGGAATTGGCAGCTTGTTGGAAATGTGCCATCAATGCTAAAAGGTATGTATAGGTTCTAGCAACATATGCCTCCACCCTGACCATTTTTATAGGAAAACTCCTGCATATTTCAGCAAAACAATACTACTCTGCATACTGCATCTATTACAGCAGCAGCAGCATTGCTTCATAGCAGAAAACACTGGGGGCTGAACTTTCCTGCCTGCAGTCCAGACCTCTCACCAATTGAAAACATTTGTCTTGCATAAAACAATGCACCAAAGAAGACCCAGGACTGTTGAGCAGTTGGACTTTTGCCTGCCTTGCCTTCGATTCCTGCCTGCATACAATTACCTAGTTGCATAAATGTGCACAGCACTAAAATATTATTTTATCCTGAATTGTTTTGTCTTTCTGACTTGTGCCTGCAGCTCGTTAACTCGACTACCACTAGTGTTGACTACATTCATTGCCTCACACTTTATCATAACTCTCACACTTATTCTTAACTCTATTCGGTATTATAAACACTATTTCGGTTGTGTGTCTGCCTTTGAGCACAGGTGAGGTTGCAAACGGTGGAGTTGGAGCCGGAGGCTTTGGAGAAACAAACGAGAACAAGAACTTCAGAGCTGTTGTTCTCCATGCCGGAGCGAACGACACCAGGCTGAGGCAAATGGAGATCTTAAAGAGGGATTTCAGGATCCTGGTGGAGACGGTACGCAGCACATCGCCCACAACGAGGATCATAGTGTCAGGACCTCTTCCCACTTACCAGCGAAGGATTGAGAAGTTTAGTAGACTTTTTGCACTAAATGAATGGTTACAGTCATAGTGTCGAGAGCACAAACTTTACTTTGTTGATAATTGGAAGTTTTTTCTGGGAGATTCCTAGATTCTTCCGCCCTGATGGCCTGCACCACAGCAGAGTTGGAGCAGCAGTGCTATCAGACAACACCTCTAGGATGCTTCACACCATCTGACTGAAAGTCAGACATCATGCAATTTACGACTATGACAACATTTTTAAAACAATCCAAATAGTTACAAGTACACACACAGCCTACTTTATAGAAACAGTGTCTATTCCTCATGTAGTAAAACCAAGAATTAAATACACAAGATCCAGAAATAATCCTATTACAGTTAAAACTGAAAAATGCCAGATAAGCAAACACCAAAAAGTCTAAAGTTATAAAGATCCAAAGTTTGGTCTTATAAACATTAGATCACTTGCACCCAAAGCACTCATTGTAAATGAGATGATCACAGATAATAATCTTGATGCACACTGTCTCACTGAGACCTGGATTAAACCAAATGATTATATGGGTCTAAACAAGTCTACACCGTCAGGATATGTTTATAAGCATGAGCCATATCAGACTGGTCGTGGGGGTGGTGTGGCAACCATTTATAGTGCCCATCTTAATGTTAGTAGGGGTTTTCTATGTATGTCTGAAAGTACAACTTTAAGAACTAGCACTTCAAATGATTTAAACCTGAATCCTAATTTTTGACTATCTCTCACTCTGGCCACCGTGTACATGCCCCCAGGACCCTACGCTGATTTTCTTCAAGAGTTTGCTCGTTTTCTTTCAGACCTCTTGATCAATTTTGATAAAGTGCTGCTTGTAGGAGATTTTAATATTCATGTAGATGATGCAAACGATGCTCTAGGTTTATAATTTGTGGATTTATTAAACTCTTTTGAGGTTAAACAAAACATCACCAGACCAACTCATCATGTTAACCACACACTAGACTTAATAATATCCCACGGAGCTAAATATCTGTGCTAGTGACTATCCTCACTAGCACATTAGACACTGTTGCCCCATCCGGTTAAAAAAGGTTAGAGAAAAAAACACCTGCACCATGGTATAATAGTTATAAACATGCCTTCAAGAGAACAGTCTGTAATCTGGAGAGAAAATGGAGGAAAACTAAATTGGAGGTATTTATAATTGTGTATAAAGACAACCTAAACAATCCCAGGTTCCTTTTCAGTACAGTAGCTAAATTAACAACAAATCAGGTATCTGAAAAATGCATTCCATCACAGTTTAGCAGTGAGGACTTTATGAATTTCTTCACTGAGAAAATTGATAGTATTAGAAAAACAATTGTGGAGGTCCAACCTCTGACAGCATCTCCTGACCCAGTTTCACCTAAAACTCCACAACTACACTGCTTTACATGTATAGGACAGGAAGAGCTGTATGATGATTTTACCAAAGCTAAATCAACAACATGTCAGTTAGATCCCATTCCAACTAAACTATTAAAGGAAATGTTACATACAGCTGGTGAGCCTCTTCTGAATATTATTAACTCCTCACTATCTTTAGGTCACATCCCTAAACCCCTTAAGTTAGCAGTTATTAAGCCCCTCATTTAGAAACCTAATTTGGATCCAAACACGCTATCAAATTACAGACCCATTTCCAGTCTCCCATTTATGTCTAAGATTTTAAAAAAGATTGTCTCTGCCCAGTTCTGTTCCTTCTTACAAGAGAACAATATCTTTGTAGAGTTTCAGTCAGGTTTCAGGCCCCATCATAGAACAGAAACTGCTCTAGTTAAAATCACTAATGACCTGTTTTTTAGCTTCAGACCATGGCTATATCTCTCTGTTAGTTTTACTAGATCTTAGTGCTGCATTCGACACTATAGATCATGATCTTCTCCTAGATCACTTACAAAATTACACCGGCATTCAGGGACAGGCATTAAGCTGGTTTAAATCCTACCTGTCTGATCGTTACCATTTTGTAGACTTAAATGGAGAGCTATCCAGGTTAATGCAAGTAAATTATGGCGTGCCATAAGGTTCAGTTCTAGGACCCCTGATTTTCAGAATATACATGCTTCCCTTAGGACATATTATTAGAAGGCATGGGATTAGCTTCCACTGTTACGCTGATGATACCCCGCTATATATCTCATCAAAACCAAACGATACAGCTTAATTGGTTTGGATAACTGAGTGTGTTAAAGAATTAAAAGACTGCATGACTCATAACTTTCTATTATTAAATTCTGATAAGACATTTGCTCATCGGCCCAAAAACCTGTACACAGAAGCTCCAGCATTTCATCCTGCATTTAGAAGGATGTTCTGTAACTACTAGTTCAACAGTGAAAGACCTGGGAGTGATTTTAGACAGCAACTAGTCTTTTAAAAATCATATCAACCATGTTACAAAAACAGCCTTCTTCCACCTTAGAAATATTGCTAAGCTAAGAAACATGTTATTTATATACACGTCACGGTCCAAGGTCCCTCCAAAGTCGCCATCGCACTTCAAGACACCTCCGAAGGCGCCATCGCGATTCAAAGCCACTCCGAAAACGTCCTGCTCCAAAGGTCCTCCTGAAGCGCCGTCGCGCTTCAAGACACCTCCAAAGGCACGTCGCGATTCAAGGTCCCTCTGAAGGCGACGTCGCTCTCCAGACCGACACAGTGGGCGCCATTGCCGGTTCACCACTGTTCCTTCCTTGGACCGCTTTTGATAGATTCTGACCTCTGCAGACCGGGATCAGCCAACAAGAGCTGCAGTTTTGGAGATGCTCTGACCCAGTCGTCTAGACATCACAATTTGGTCCTTGTCAAACTCACTTTAATCCGCATGATTGACCATTTTTCCTGCTTCCAACAAATAAACTTTGAGGAAAAATGTTCACTTGCTGCCTAATATATCTCACCCACAAACAGGTGCCATGATGAAGAGATAGTGTTATTCACTTCACCTGTCATAATGTTATATGCTAATAAACTTTCTTTCGGCTTCTCCCATCAGGGGTCGCCACACCGGATCATCCGTATGTTTGATTTAGCACATGTTTTTACGCTGGATGTCCTTCCTAACGCAACTCTCCCCATTTATCCGGGCTTGGGGCCGGCACTAAGAGTGGCGGGGATCGAACCCGGGCTGCAGCGGTGAGAGCGCCGCATCCTAACCACTAGACCACCAGGGGACCTTATAATATTATATGCTAATGAATTGCTCGATCTGCAAAATGAACAAATCTTTTGTCATCTCATTTTGTTTATTTAAGCAGAATGAAATTCCCATATACCATCTTCAATAGCCAGATTTCTCCAGCATTTCTAGTTATGCAATTCCTTCTTGTAGCTAAGGACAAAGTATTAGAAATATAAATCACTAATTCATTGAGTAATTCATTAATTTTGTGTTGGCCTCATTAAGAAACCCACAGAGCCACACATGAAAAAAAGAGTAAACACATGTGGCTAACACATAATAACACAAAACTCAATTCAAGTCAAGAGTCAAGTCAAGAGGCTTTTATTGTCATTTTTACTATACACAGTGGTACACAGTATACAGTAAAAACGAGACAATGTTCCTCTAGAACCCTGGTGCTACACTAAACAACATAGAGCTACAACACACAAGATAAAGCTAAATAACTTAAAACTACATAAAGTGCATCAAGGGCAACCTAGTGCAAACAGTACAGACAGACAGACAACAGTACAGACAGACAAACAACACAAGACAACAAAAGACAGTGTGGGACAATACACATAACACAAGATAGCACCGACCAGTAAACCTACTGTATACTCTGAATATACAGTACTGCGCAAAGAGGACTATAAAGACTACCGTAATTTCGGACTTTGTACCAAAGATTCACCACCCAGCCTCCCTTCTTCACTAGGAAAATTATTAACCCCTATTTTTGGGTGTTTCATGAGCTAAACTTTAAGAGGGAGGGTGAGCTATGTCATGGATATCTTGTATATTTTCCCTCCATACCACCAGAGGGCATCCCTTGTCATACCAGTCTTTGACTGTTCCCCTTCAGGCCTGTTTTGTTTTACTTATTAGCCACATTTTTAAGCTCTTTTCTGCTGCTCTTAATTTAGGCATTGACTCACTATCTGTCTCACATAATGTATGTAAGTACCGTAATTTCCGGACTATTAAGCGCACCCAAATATAAGCCGCACCCACTGAATTTGACAAAGATTTTTATTTTGAACATAAATAAGCCGCACCTGTCTATAAGCCTACATTGAAACTAATGAACTTTACACAGGCTTTAACGAAAGACAGTGCCTGTAACACGGCTTGTATCTAAACAGTAGCCTACCAAGAAAGTCATTGTTCACTGTCTTCCTCTTTTGGAATCGTCGTGCATTTAAAAATCACCATCGGTGAAGCTTCTCTCCCGATGCCATGCAGCTCAGAACACAGGTGAAGTGTGTTTTTTCATGCCCGGTTGTTTTTAAAGTGACGAATGATTCGCATTTCCTGTTGACAGTCCGAGTGAGAGGCAGGTCAAACGTCAGAGGAACCTCATCCATATTTATGATGTGGTGCGACCCGATTCAGTGGGAGCACGATTTGATATAGAATTTCATTGGTTCACCTGAACCCGTTCGGCAATTTCATTGGTCTAATGTTATCGGGCTCAGTTTTTTGGCTTGAACCCAGGAAAAATCCATAAAATAGCCGCTTCATTGTTTAAGCCGCGGGGTTCAAAGCATGGGGAAAAAGTAGCAGCTTATAGTCCGGAAAATACGCTATAACCAAGAGTATATGTAAACAAACACAATACAGTGCAAAAAAATAGCAGTAGCAGCAGTCAAGAGGTGCAAAAAAACAGCATGCAAACTATATAATATGGTTAGGTATAAATAATAAATAAATGGTGGCAAAATGGATTGAGATGAATAATGAGTGTGTGTTAAGTTCACCTTACATGACATCTTTTTATTATATTATACCCTTAGTCTTTTCTTGAGGAAGAGTCTATTAGCATATCACCATGACTTTGACTTGACGTTTTGTAAAATCATTTTAGATTCAAATTTAAAGGGTGTTTCCGGTATACAGCTCATGTGATTCAGGAAAGGGCCCTGAATAACTCATTCAAAGACAATGATGGTCTTTATTTTAGGCCATCCTCTGTTGATTTGAATGTATGTTTTAAGCTATCGACAAGCTGAAGTTCTTTTCCATCTTCTGCTTACTAGCAGAAAGCTAAAGGTTTATACTAAAATCAACTGTTATTTGTAGTTATACATGATTACCTCTATCTTTGAAAAAAAACCTGATTGCTATGCCCCCTCTACTGGCTTCCTGTTGCTGTCTACATCAGATTTAAAAAACTGATACTTGCCTACAAAGCCAAAAACATCTTAACACCCCTCTACCTCACAGCACTTATCTCACACACATTGGGTTTCTCGCTCCTTCTTTTGTCTAGCTATGTTTTGCTCTGCTGTCTTTGACTTTCTCCTGTCCTACTATAGATAGGACAACATGATGTGTCAATCATAATTAAATGGTGGCTGGAAAAGACACCAATTAAGACCAAGAACCTTACCAGAACATGCAGAGTTTAGAGTTTAAAATATGAACAATACACTAACTTCTGGTTCTATTATATTTACAAGTACTTTGATCCAAATAACTAGCGATACTTAAACTGTTATTGTTCTCGTATGACCCCTAGGTCTAGTTACTGTGGGAACATAAGTGATTGTCTGTGATTTGTTTGGATAGGGATAGGATAGAAATGTTTATTGTATTTAAGGTTCATTGTGTTCTGGTCGGCTGCTTAGTAGTCATGGCAAGTTTTGAAATTCAGGTATTTGTTGCTACAGTGTACTCCAAGTCTGTATGTTTATCTGCTAGATAAATGGAGATTTGGAGCAAAGTCCTCACTAAGCTGTGTGAATTAGGTGTTAGTTGTAGAGTTTTTCCTACATGCCGATACAACAGTGGCTAGTGGTGTGAAAAATGTAGATATTTCTGGGACAGCAGTTGAAGTGCTGGTTGCGATGGTAGATGAAACTAGAGTTACACTACATTGTGTTTACCTTTTTTCTCCTTCTTTGTCCCCAGGATCAAGGGATGAGGCCAAAGTGCACATTCTACCACATTGCATCATATGATCACAGCAAGAAGAAGCAGAGGCGTGTAAAGCAGAGATGAAGTTTCGTCTCAAGCTTTGTCTCATACATTTTGTGCATATAGCTATAGCCATAAATTTGCCCAAACATGTATGGACTTTCTTGCTTCAATGTAAGCTTGTAGGAAAGGCTCGAAGTTTGCTCTTCATTGTCTTTGCAGGGTAACTTACAGTATAATCTTGTTTAAGCGTCTTATACGCTGTGCTTTTAAGTTTGTCCTTAAAGCTTACAGGCAAAGGTTCAGAAATCTTAGAAAGGTTCCTTTGCAGACATTTGAAAAGTTTGCAAGAGAAAGAGACTTTATTGGAAAACAGGTGTGCTTCTAAGAAAAAGCTAAGGACATTGACTCTTGCAGGAGCAAGACTCTTGGGTCCTCATTTACCTAATCACAAGCGTGCATTCTGACAGAATAATATGGCCGTGCACCGTGTCCCCTGCTTTCCTGACAGAATAATCTGGCCCTGCACCCGCATTCCTGACAATATCGCTCTGTACCATGCGCATTCTTGGGGCACTCCAATGAGAAGTTAGCAGAAATTTATCAATTTCAATAGGCCAAAGAAGATGAATATAGAGGACAGGGACAACATACAGGCAGAAACTAAAATCTGCTAGGCCTGTGATTAAAACAGTAAAGTGAGGCAAAGAAGGAACTACAAGACTGCTTTGACCACACTGATTGGAGTGTCTGAAGCTGGAACTGATAATCTGGATGATCTGACTGACACAGTAACATCTTACATCAGTTTTTGTAAAGACATGTGGGTTTAACAACAAGCAATAATTCACAGCCAAACTTAGAACAACTTCAACAGGCCAACAAGGATGCATACAGAGAGGAGGACAAAATCCTGTATAATCAGGCCGCTACTGCAGGTTTGAGAACAATTTCTTCACACCTCTCATCCACCCCAGCCCACTGACTGCCCCATCACACCTCTGTGAACACCTCTAACAACTCCTCCCAGAACTCAATTTGCACTCACAATTTGTTTAGAGGATATGAATCAGCTCTTACAGAGAAAGAAGACCAGGAAAGCACCTGGCCCAGTTGGTGTCTCCCCCTCCTGTCTCAAAGCATGTGCTGACCAACTAGCTCCTATCTTCACCCATAGCTTTAATAGATCACTGGAGCTGTGTAAAGTCCCCTCCTGCTTTAAACTCTTCACCATCATTCCATTCTCTAAGAAACCCTCCACCACAGGACTGAATGACTACAGGCCTGTTGCTCTGACATCTGTTGTCATGAAGACCTTTAAGCAGCTGGTATTGGCCCACCTGAAAAATGTAACAGAACAGCCGTTGGATCCTCTACAGATTGCCTACCAAGCAAACAGATCAGTGGATGACGCAGTCAACATGGGGCTTCACTACATTCTGCCCCCTTTGACTGCTTAGGGATATATGCCCACATTCTGTTTGCCTCTAGTATTCGGGCAGTCAGCACTGGCACTCCTCAGGGATGTGTCCTCTCCCCACTACTATTCTCCCACTATACTAATAGTTGCACATCCAATGACCCAACTGTTGAACTGTTAAATCTGCATATGATACTTCGCTCATTGAACTAATCCAAGATGGTGATGAGTCTGCATATCTGAAGAGAGGGGTGGGGGGGGGGGGGGTGCAAAGGCTCGTGGTATGGCACATTTAGAACTACCTAAAGCTAAACACACTTAAAATTGTGGAGATGATAGTGGAATTTAGGAAACATCCCTCAACACTACTCCCCCTCACAGCATCCAACAGCCCTGTGTCACCTGTGTAGCCCTTCAAGTTTCTGGGAACTACCATTTCCCAGGACCTGAAATGGGAGTCTAGCATAAACGTCATTCTCAAAAAGGCCCAACAGAGGATGTACGTTTTATGCCAATTGGGGAAGTATGGTCAGGAGCTGTTGATACAATTCTACATTGCAGTCAATGAATCTGTCCTGTGCACATCCATCACCATCTGGTTTTGACCAGCCACAAAACAGGACAGGAACACATTTCAGCAAAAAGTGAAAACAGCAGGAATAATCATTGGCGCTCCCCTGCCCACACTCCAGGACTTGTACTATACAAGAACCAGGAAACAGGTAGTAAAAATCACTACTGACACAACCTCTTTCAACTTTCACCAAAACTGTGAGGCACAGAAACAGTTTCTTTCTTCAACAATCACCTTCATGAACAAACTGACCTTATAGACATGAAGCAGGGCATATAATTAAGTACTGTTCTCTTGTCATTTCAAAACTGGACTACTGCAAATCTCTGCTGGCAGGTCTTCTTCTGAACGCTATTCATCCACTGCAAATGATTCGAAGCACAGCTGCACGACTTGTGTTCAATCTGTCCAAGTTCTTCCACACCACCCCACTGCTGCGCTCCCTTCACTGGCATCCAGTAGTTGCACAAATCAGATTCAAAACACTGATGCTTGCCTACAAGGCCAAAAATAGACCAGCACCATCTTACCTCAGAGACCTCATCACACCTCACACCGCACCACGCTGTCTGAGATCCTCCAGCACTGCTCAACTGGTACCACGTTCTCTCAGGTTAAGAGGTAAGTATACCTCAAGGCTCTTCTCTGTTCTTATATATTTATATTAAGTTTGTAATCTGGCGTACCAGTGTAGATTTATTAATTGCTAGAGACTCAAAGCATTTTTGTACGTCGCTCTGGACAAGGGCGTCTGCTAAATGCTGCAAATGTAAATGTACTGCATTATTAGAACAGTAGAGAATATATAAGAATATAAGAATAATCTTGTAAAGTCTAGGCTAAATGTATAGTTTAATGTTTGTACTGTTGTTATTTCTGTACTTTTGTGAGTCACCAACAGCTGAAACTAAATTCCAAGACTGTCCACTTATACACTTGGCCAATAAACCTGATTCTGATTCTGATTGTGTCTTCTGTCATACTGTTTGTCAGTCAGTTTTGGATGTGTTTAATAAAAGCAATCACTGTACCCTAATCTGTGGTCCTATAATATTTACCATCGTTTTGATCCAAACAACCCATAAAAATTAAACTGTTCCTGCACTCACCTGAGGCTTAGCCACTTTGGGTATGTAAAACAGACTAAAAAGAAGACATAACTGAAAACTCTTATCTGGTTCCTCTCAAGATCAACCATTTCAGATTTTATTTTATTGAAATTGTTGAAAACAAATTCAATTTTTCTCACAAAAAACATGGCCATTTTACTAGGGTGTGGTTAGATCTTTTATGTACATTAAAAATAAACTGCACAATTTGATATGTAGTTTTAAATGTGAGTGTTTTGCAGGGTTGATTATGCAGCTGTAATTTTATACATTTCACCTGATGTAATCAGCTCTCATAGTCCGTAAAATATTACATATGGTGTAGTAAAAAATATGCCTTTATCAAAACACAATCTCATGTTAGTCATGACTCAATCAGGAACAAAGAATACCAGTGAAAATCTCTTTTTAGAAATTATTTTGATACCAGTTTACACTAGAACTCAGTGGTTACAAAAATGTAGGCATAATTAGATATTGCACATGAGTGGATATAAAGAGCATAAGACAAAATTGGACAAACTAATGATAAACCTTTCCCCCTCCAGTTTTTTAGTACTTAAATAGAAAAATTTGTTAATGTTAAAAAAAAATGGTCAAATTGAGCAATCTCCTTATGTTAGGATTGAGCCACCAACAAGTCCATGCATCATCATGCCAAAATGAAAACATGAAAGTAGAACAAACATGAATGTCCATTACACAAGCACAGGAAGTTGTTCTAGCAAATGACTGAACCTCATACATGATAAACACCTTGTTATATTTCTGTTCAACATAATGATTTGTACAATTATGGTTTTAATTTGAAGAGCTTACATGAAATTAAACTTTCAGGTCAGTGTAGAAAAATGCAACACCATACAATGTTTAATAATTTACCCATAAACTTCAACTGCTATGTTTTCACTTGATTAAAGTGTTTAGAGAGTGAATGGGAGTAGGGTTAGTAGATGAGCATGTTTGGTTATACAGTTTGAACACCAAGATATACTGATCAGGCATAACAGTATGGCATTATTATATTATGACGGGTGAGCGAATAACACTGATTATCTCTTCATCGTGGCACCTGTTAGTGGGTGGGATATATTAGGCAACAAGTGAACATTTGTCCTCAAAGTTAAAGTGTAAGAAGTAGGAAAAAAATAGGCAAGCATAAGGATTGGAGAGAGTTTGAGTGAAAAATTGTGATTACTAGATGACTGGGTCAGAGAATCTCCAAAACATTACCTCTTGTGGGGTGTTACCGGTCTGCAGTGGTCAGTATGTATCAAAAGTGCTCCAAGAAAGGAAGAGTGGTGAACCAGTGACAGGGTCATGGGCGTTCAAGGCTCATTGGTTGGCCCATGTGGTTCGATACAACAGATGAGCTACTATTGCTCAAATTGCTGAAGAAGTTCATGCTGCTAATGTTCGACGGGTCAGAACCCATTTGGCAGCAAAAGAAGGATCAACACAATATTAGGAGGTGGTCATAATGTCATGACTGATTGGTAGCCATAAAGATATGCCTAATCGGTATATATTTGACAGTGTATGAGTCAACTGACCAGCAACCTAGAGGCAGAATGTGAGTACATTTACTCAGCTATGATTCTTGGATTGCTGAGTAAACCGAGAGGGGGTATTTATAAAAACTCAACTGCAACGACATTAATGTACACTACCTGTTCAGTAATGACACAAAATAACTCAAAAAATGGATTGTACATAAATCACCTGTTTGTGTACAGCAGACAAGTCCAATAAGCACTAAAGAAAGAAAGGTAAAAATTACATTAATTAAGGGATAAAGCATTTATGGGTCTGCATTTGTAGAAAAATAAGAACAAGTTGGTATGATGTGGCCCAGTTCATAGCAGGTTTACTATTACCAAGCTAAATGAAATTGAATGAAATTAATGAAATTACAGCTAGTCCTGTAGTGTTACATTTCTCTTATACTACAGCCACGTTTACTCCTGAACTACATAAAGTAGTTTTCAATTTCCCATTATCAGTAACACCAAGGTCCACTTTTTTTTTTTTTAAAATTGAAGTCATGAAGTACACTAACGAATCATGCAGAGCTAAAGTTCAAAATAATTCAAATCAATGTAGACGTTCGAAAATAACTTCCCACTCTTTATGCTCTAATGATCAGAAAGGAAACAAAAATAGATTTATTCAAAGCAGCATCTTTTTGTTCTGTTGTTGCACACAGAGGCCTGTCTCTATCAAAAAAGAGGTCACTTATTTAGAAACCACTTGCTTTCCTGTCTGCTTTGCCCAGTCTCTAAGACCTGCAGTGTTTTACAGTCTACTAGAGCAACTTTCTACACAAAATATCCACAAACGAATGTAGAATATTGTGTATAATGTAAATTCTTAAACGAATACTGACTACCAATGCATAATGGCTGTTCAAACTAACAATGTAATATTCTGTGTTGAAAGAGGTAAAATAAATTGCGACAAATGTAACAATGCCACAAAAAAAAAAAAATACACTGTTCACGATAACTTTAATATGAAACCTTGGGCATAGACAATTAATCATACAGAGGATGATATCAGATGCTCAGCTTGTTAATTCAAAATCTAAGTCTGACTGTAGTAAAGATATATAGAGAACATTTACTTACAGAGCATCAGACAGAGTGGACAGAAATCCATCCTGTCTTACTGATGACGGTTGGCTGACTTACTGACTCTATGACAACTGCTTGTGTTGAAGGCTAAATACTTCCTGTGTCCGTAAGCACCAATCACACTTAAGAAAGAGAGTGTGATAGCTAAATAGAAAGAGAGAAAGAAAGAGAGAGTGAGAGAAAGAGAGAAAGTGTTATAGTGGAAATGATTTAGCAAATATTCTGATTCATTGCATACAGCACATTTTACCAACATTATATATTGACAATATGCATTATATGTAAGTATATTTTCCCTAAAGAGAGAATTATAGTAAGAGTCTTAAAGCAATACACATTGAAAGAGGAAGTGCACAGAAAGAGAGAAAGAGTGGGGGGGGAGGGGGGGGGGGGGTTAGTTGGTTGTTCCTGTAAATGGGCCTTAAAATAAATATTGGGGGTTGCTGACTTTAATAATAGCTAAAGACCACTGCAGTGCGAAAAACCCGATGTTAGTTAAAGGCCCAAAATGAGACGAGTTTGAAATCCTCTTTAATAAAAAGAGTTGCACACTTTATGTGCTTTATCTATCTGTTTCTGGTGAGACAGCAGTGAGTGAGTACACTTGCTGTGTTCTCTGTTAGGGGCAAAACAAACATTTTCTTCATTAAAAGGATCAGAAGGGCAACATTTAAATAAGCTGATCTGTTATCCAAATAAAATGCAGGACAAAACAACAGATTTACACAGGCTTACTACTGCATATGGAAACTCTCCCAGAATTAGAGGAGGGTATGAATCATCAGGGTATAAAAGAGAAACTAATCATGTGCTAAAATTGGAACATTAGGAAGTAAACCAATAATGAGAAAAGTGCAGGGAAAAAAACATAAACCATAAAAAAAGAAGAATCTGTCACAGTTTCACAGATTGTTTTTGTTGCTGAAGGTTGAAGTGGTAACGAAACTTCATTAAGTCTCAGGATTTTCCTTCTTTTTCATCTTGATTACCGGTACAATTTTCCGTATACTGGCAAACACAATATCTAGTTTTACTATCGTCTATTAGATGCTGATACTTTAATTACAGCCTGTGAATGGAATGGATCTCTCTGTGTTTGGATGCATTTCTGTGGCAAAAACTTAAGTCTCATAAGTCAAGCTAAGATTTTGTAGAGTCTAATATAAGATTGAACAACTTGCATTTACATTTTGTAATTTTAATTATTAGCTCATCTCTAAATGGTGATAGTGTTTGTGCTGAGCCCAAATGGCACATGCCACAGAAACTTGCAGTAGTAGACACATGCATGTGAGACTAATTTCAGTTTGGCTTTAGTGAGAATAACAATGAAAGAGTGTTTCCTTTTTTTCACTGGTAGCGGCCACAAAGCTCAACTCAGAAACAAAAACCACAGAAACGTGTGTCATGTCAGTCACATACAGTATTTACTGCAAAATATATACAGTATATAAAATGCCATGCCAAATAATCACAACATTCATTGCTAGGTATTGTTCAAGGGTATTTATAATGTACCTATTCAGATTCTAGATGATTGATATGATACAATGAAGCAAAATGTCAGTTAGAATGTCCCCAGAAGCAGACTTGATCAAACAAGGCTAATTTCCTGACCTGTGTTCTTTATGCCTGAGTCGGTTCTCATGATAAATACTTTAGTTTTCTAGAAAGAACCTTATAAAGATATCAGTAAGTCTAAACAGGTTACATCAGACTAGAGAGTATGGCTTACTGTGTGGCATGGTGTGGCAAGTTCACTTCATTTGTCATCAAGTTTTTCTTCCTCCATTTTGCAAAAATAACTTGTGGTTTCATTCGATGTTGAACAGGAAGTATATATTGTTTGTTTCAATAGTCTGTGCATCACACAAGTTGGTGTTATTTGAATAAAATGTTTTAAATACGTAGCACTGGTTATTATAGTCAAACAGTTATTTATTTTTTGTTTAATCTGATAGGAAATAATTTCTTACACTATATAAAATACACTATAGCTTTTTCTGACAGTCTTAGTGTGATGCAAACTGTTGGGTAAATGTCCACTATGAAAGGAAGAAAGACTCCAATGACCCTCTATGCCAGAGGTGTCAAACTCAATTGCACAGGGGGCCAAAACTCAAAGCACACTTTAGGTCGTGGGCCAAACAGGATAAACATTTATTGAACACACTAAAACAATGTTTTTAATATGAATAAAAAAACAGACAGGAATATTATTCAGAATAAATCAACTTAAACTTTAAATAATTTAAAATATTTTGCTCTCTATAAAAATATCTCCTGTCGAAATGATACAAGTTAGAAATATGAACATGCTGCGAAAAAACCCTGAAAAAATAAATAAAAAATTGTGCTTTTAAGTAAACGTTAAAATAACAACAAATCAAAACAATCAGATTGCTTTGCTCTCATGCCATTTTCTAAAAAATAATCTTAAACTTTAAATAACTTTTAATATTTTGCTCTCCATAAAAATATCTCCTGTAAAACACCAGACGTCTCACACCTTCATGCAGCTCTTCAGAAACTCTCCCTCAGTAAATCACAGTCTGATTTGGCTCTGATTTCTCCTCTGCTTTCACACCAGCTTCACGTTGTGATTTTGCTCTGGTGATAAACGTCTGCTGAAATGTCAGATTCTTCTTTAACTCTTCTAATTTCTGTATCTTCTGCTCTGCATTCAGGTTTTTCAGCTTATCCTGATGTTTTGACTTGTATTTCCTTCTTAGATTCAATTCCTTAATTACAGTCACATTCGCACCACAAATACACGGGTTTACCGGCAGTGTCAGTAAACATCTACTCAGCCACCCATCGGTTTTGAAAGGCTCTGTTTTCAGAATCCACTTTTCTCTTCACCATTATGAGGGGCTTCACAATTACTTTACAATAGGGTTGTATAATCAACAGAAGCTCAACTTGATTGACACTGGAATGTTCCCAGGTAGCCTAGAGTTCGGTAAGGCAGCTGAAGTGCTGCATTATGGGATCTGTAGTTTGTGTTATCGGCGCTTCATATCGCCGGGCCATTAATAACAATAATAATAGATCTATATAAAATCATCTCGCGGGCCGGATATAATTGTACGTCAGGACGTATTTGCAAACGTCAGGTTGCGCAATCAGCACACTCGCGACATAGTGATGGATTGAATTAAAACGGTGCGAACAAACACTAAATCTAAAAGCAGCAAATAACAGCAGCAGTAAACGATGACATTTTCAGTCATCATTGTGGTTTTTAACGAATGCTTATGCATTTGTACACCAATGCATTTTTTTTTCCTTATTTAATCAAGCTTGTAGCTTGCTGCATAACACAAATTACGAAAATGCTATTTTTCTTTTTTGATATATATTTTTTTTACAGACACAAACAACCCAGCATGAGGTTATTTGATCAAAAAATAATTTCCAATCACTAAACATTTGTTTTACTGATGCGTCAAGTCTCAATTCAACAGTGGCAGGCTGTGCTTTTGGTAACTGGGCCTTCAGTGGGGATTTACCCGACTTAATCCACCTCTTAATACCACCACTATTGTGTTGCAATTATAGAAACCATCAATACTATACAAAAACACAATATAACAATGTGTGGCATTACATAGAGAGAGGAATTTCACATATGGAGTGTGAATACCATTTTACTAAAGCAAGCTTCATACCTCTACACTACATCCGCAAATGTGCCACCAACATCATTTGGAGCAGTTCAGAATCAATATTTGTCTAATAACATGACAAAAACATAAAAATGTTGTAGCATCTCTGCAAGGGTCATTTAGACTTCATGTCCTAGGCATTCCTTTTAACCCTTGACATCTGCATTTCAATCAAAGGATGAGCACCACGGCTCACACTTTTATTGGGGGTTTTAATGCCACAGTGTCATACCCCCACACCAAAGATACAAACAGGATAATCCCCGACCTCTCCAGCTGACTTCAGTGCAGCATTCAAATGATAACACAAGCCAGTCTCTATACCTTACACAGCACACACACATACACACACACACACACACACACACACACATATACACCACCCCGAAAGCCAGATAACCCCCCTTGGCCTCTCTGGTTCACTTCACAGGGACCCTCAAACCATAAAACAAATTACTCTCAAAGCTGGAAAAGGCTCGGAAACGACTCTCCGAGACGAGACCTCAAACCCTTTTTGAGATCTTCTGGCAAGCTTTACCTTCAAAAACAACAACTGCTGATCTTCAGGAGAACCTGGAAGAATGTCTGACTCCCTCCTAACTGACTCTTCAAAGATTCCTTTGTCTACCGCATCCAGATTCTTGTGCAACAAGCCAATGCAAGTAACCGTTTTACCAACCAGTGTAAATGCGTGTTTAAGCTTGAGCTGATTAAATTTAAGATGAATTTGAATTCCTTGATGATTCTCGTTTAGGTTGCGGTTAATTTTGAAGATTAAGCTTGCCATTCCTTTCCTTTCTTTCTCTCTTTTCTTCTTTTCCCTTCTCTTTCTCCTTTTTTCTATTTTTAACTTTTTGTTAATTTTTATTTTCTTTATTTCTATTTGTATGTTTTTGTAGTAGTTCTATGTTGTGTTTGTCTCATTCATTAAATGCCATATTTTTCATAAGTGATTGTCTCTGAGTGCCGCTCAGGGGGGTTGTCGCGTTTTTCTTGGCCGGGGAGATACTTCTTTTATAGAATTAATAAAAGATTATACTGTCTATTCGGCAGACGAACAGACCAAATAAGTGTAACGTTAATTCCATTACCGTCAATTCAACAACTTAATTCAAATATTTTTTTAATTATAACCGTTATAATTATAATATTATATAAATATTTCCCTTTTTGTGAGCTAAATTAGCTACAATGTAAATAAAATACAACCTACTCACCAGAGATGCATACTCATAATTTGCACCGCTCCTCAGAGGGTGTAATCCAGTGGTACCACTCGTAGGCACTGGTCTGGAAGTTGCAAACAAACCCTTTCCCAGGCTGAGACAAGCTAACTAGTTTCGGGGTTGGCTGACCTCTCCTCAAGATGCTAACTTTTCTTGAAAATGTATTTTTAAGTATGTCCGAGACCAAATAAATTTCTCTTCCTTCGTAGGTGTAAAAAGTCTAACTCAGATGTATTAATGTGTGCAAAGCGCTACATACGTGTTTTGCCAGTCGAAACTTGGCTGTGACAGTTTCCCTCTGACCAGCCAATCAGAGGACAGAAAAATGCTGACTCTATTCTGGGCCAGCTAACGAATTTTAAATCTGATTGGTTAAAGAAACAGACCCACTGATAATATTCTCCAAGGTAAAAAGGCCAGCAGAACGTCTCTAGGTTACGTATTTAACCTTAGTTCCCTGAAAGAATGAGATGCTGCATCACAAATCTTTGGGAACATTCCCGCGTTGCTCACGCTTTGAATCATGTGTGTAATCTGACCAATAGCAAGACGTGACATCACCGGCATCAAGAAGCTACAAAATGCATATGCAGTGGAGCTGATGCTAGCTTCTGCAAATGAGAAGGGAAGCACCGCAGGAATACAGGGAGTGTGGCTTGGAGACGCAGTCAATCAATCTCAATCTCGTTCCCTCAGGGAACTAAGGCTACATACCTAACCTAGAGACGTTACCTTTCAGGAACTCGATCTGCGTCACAACACTTTGGGAACGAGTGTCCAATCATGCCAAGTCCTTGCCTAGTGTGTGAGAGCACAACCAGAACGAAAGACAGAGGAGCCAGGAGTGGCTCTAAGGTCGAGGTCATAGAACCAAGGTCAGCGGGGTGGACAGCCTGCAGTGTTGCGAATGTCCTGGAGTGGGACTCCAGCAGATCAGGCCGTAGGGGCCGCCACACTCAGAGTGGAGTGAGCCCTGACCCCGAAAGGAGCAAAGAGACCAGAGGACTCATATGAAGATGAAGTAGCATCCACAATCCACCTACTGAGAGTCTGCTTGTTGGCAGAAAACCCTTTCCATAGCAGACAAACAGCACCTTTGGTACATACCCTGGTTTAGGGTAAAGGAAGACACTTGCTATGCAAAGGGTAAACTCCAGGAGAGATGGGGCCATGGAAAGAGCATGTAGGTCCCTGACCCTCTTCAGGGAGGATATAGCCAGAAGAAAAGCAGTCTTGATAGACAGATACCTAATGGCCACCTCGGCCAATGGCTTGAAGGGGGTTCTGACAGAGCCGCCAGCATGACAGGCAAGTCCCATACAGGCACTCTAGGTCACGATCTGGGCCTCGGCCTCCAAAGGGTGTTTACCCAGCGACTGCCCAGCAAGAGGGGCAGGTTTGAAGGAGCCAACCCTTGGTGAACACACAGAGAACAAGTGCCATTTAGCGGAATACAACCTCCTTGAAGAGGGAGCTCTGGATTGGAGAATGGTCTCCACTATCTTAGTAGAGAGACCAGCTACTAAGAACTGTGCCCCCTCAGAGGCCAGAGCCACAGCCTTCATAACTCTGGGTTGGGGTGAACCAGTGTACCCCCCGCCTAGGGGAGAAGATCCATCCTGGGAGGAATTTCCCAAGGAGGTTCCTCGAGGAGGGACACCAGGTCCGTGAACCATGGTCTGCCTGGCCAGGAGGAGATGGCCTCCTTCCCGGGGAACTCTCTCGAGAACTCCCGGGAGCAGCGCGATAGGGGGAAAGGCATACAGACATAGCCTCAGCCACGTCTGCACAATGGCGTCCAGCCCCAAGGGGTCTGGGTGAGTGAGGGAGAACCAGAGGGGACAGTGCGATGTCTCCTGAGTCACAAACAGATCCACCTGAGCTCTGTAAAACCTCCGCCATATCTGCTCCACCATCTCTGGGTGGAGTCTCCATTCCTCGAGCCTCGGCCCTTGCCTCGAAAGGGCATCTGCTCTCCGATTTAAGTACCCTGGGATGAGGCTCTGCCATGCCAGCCTGTATTGGGGCCCCCCTAATTTACATTTGCATTTGCATTTAGCAGACGCCCTTGTCCAGAGCTACGTACAAAAGTGCTTTGAGTCTCTAGCAATGAATAAATCTACACTGGTACTACATAATGCTATTGTCTGGAGAGATTGTGTTTATTCTTTGAGCTTATCTTACCTTCATCTATGGTCTTCTTCAGCTCTGAGTACACACTGTCAGATCCCTCATTGTTCTTTCCTAATTTATATAATAATCTATTCATATTAAACCTTTAAACTTCCACAGCTACAGTACAGTTACCTCTTCAGTTATTTTCATGATTTCATCAGTTTTTACATTGATTATAATGGTTACTGAACACTGTGCTTTAAGATAACAGACAATCAAACTAAAGTTCCCCATTTGGGAAACCCCCCGCGTTGTCCGCGCTCTGAACCACTTGTAAAATCTGGCCAATAGGCAAGTCGTGACGTCATCGGCGGGGGACGTCGTGACGACCAGGAGCTACAAAATGGCTATGCGGTGGTAGCGACACTGGCTTCTGCTTGCTCAGGTAAGTGCTTTTTTGTGTGAGTCTGTTCAAGTGATGGCTGGCAAGCAAAAATATCATCGTTGTGTTCATCTGTGTCCCCGTTGCATTACGGGGAAGGAGCTCCTTGAGGTCTTGACACGGGCCGTGGAGGCTTTTCTGCAGTACCTTTCTCACCGCTCCCAAGAGGCCGTTCAGCGGTAGCCCCAGCCTGGTCCTTCTGGGCATCTCGTAGCCCAGAAAGAGAGAGCTGCCACCTGATCCCCACAGGGAGGGCCTAGGGGCCCCTTGCGATGCTCTAGGGCCAATAAGGAGCCGGCTGACCTGTGCTTCGAACAAACGGGCCGTGGTGCGTAAGTCCTGATGGGACGGCTTACGTCTTGGAGGGCGGTGTACACCTCAGACTACGGTGCCCGTCCCTCCCTAGTGCCACCTGGAGGCCAGGCCGTTGGCTCTGCTACTGGATGTGCTTCAGAGCACGGCCCCCCTCCAGCGGGCGTCTCCCCCCACCTCCGTCCAAAAGATTGCTGCGGATGGGACCTGTTTTAGGGCGCTGCCTCCCTCCAGCGGTTTGCTCCCCTTTATTTCCACCCGAAAGATCGTTGCAGATTGGGGAGACCCGCCACCTCTCAGGGGACATCAACGGCTGCAGGGCACCGCTTCAGCCGCTCTGAGTGGGTCGGAGGCCAATCCCGAGGGATTGGTTCCCCTAAGGAACTTTCTGACAGCATGGAAGAGGCTGCCAGAGGTCTCTCAGTGGGTCCTGCTTACTATAGAGAGAGGCTATGCGATTTAGTTCGGGTCCTCTCCTCCCCGGTTCAAGGGGATGTGTCCCAAAGTGGTGGGTCCCTAGCAGGCTCTGGTCCTGGAACAGGAGGTGTGTGCTCTCCTGGGAAAGGGGCTATCGAGGTGGTTCCCCCCTCAGTCAGAGAGTCAGGCTACTACAGCCCGTACTTCATTGTTCCGAAGAAGGATGGCGTGTTGCGTCCAATTCCAAAACTCCGCTCCTTGAACCACTCACTCATGAGGCTCAGGTTCCCTCTCAAAGAGGGAGCAAAAAGTACCTGGGGCTAAGACTAAACGCTGGGAAGAGTGTGCTTTCTCCAAGGCGGAGAACCACCTTCCTGGGTGAAGTGTGGGACTCGGCCAGGTTGCGGGCACAGTTGTCTCCCGCCTGGATCGTAGTTATCCTCACTGCAGTCAGAGGAGTGAGAGAAGGCCAGTCACTCACTGTGAGGCAGTTCCAGAGGCTGCTGGGTCTCATGGCAGCAGCGTCCACGAGAAGGCCATGCACCGTGAGGTGGTGGCTGTTCACGTCGTGGTGTGAGCATCACGGATTAGACCCAGTTAACTGCCCGGTTGGTTCAGTTCTGGAGTTCTTTCAGGAGCAGTTTGCCACAGGGGTTTACCCCATCGACCCTGAAGCTTTACGTGTCTACTATCGCGGCTTATATTACCCCGCCTGCGGGGCAGTCGCTGGGTAGGCATCCTCTGGAGACACGTTTCTTCCATGGCACCGGAGGTTGAGGCCCAGGACACGACCCAGAGTGCATGTCTGTGACTTGGTCGTTGTGTTGGCGGCTCTCTCCAAGCACCGCTTAGAGCCCCTTAGGTCCTTAGGTACCTGTCGGTGAACACCGCTTTCATGTGTCGATTTCCTCCCTAAAGAGGATCGGGGATCTGCAGGCTCTGTCCGTGGCCCCGTCTCGCCTGGGAGCGCGTTTCTCTATACAAAACGTGGGTACGTACCTAAGGTGCCTACGGCCCCCGCACGACCTGTCGTGCTGCAGGCGTTCTGCCCTCCTCCGTTCCTAGCCCCCGACCAGGAGAAGTAGAACCGGCTGTGTCCAGTGTGAGCACTGGAGGCTTACCTCCACAGGACGAGTCTGTGGAGGAAGTCGGAGCAGCTGTTCGTTTGCTATGGCCCTAATCGGAAGGGTTTCCCGGCCAACAAGCAGACGTTAAGCAGGTGGGTAGTGGATGCTATCCTTCCGTCTTATGAGTCCTCTGGTCTCCCTGCTAAAAAAAAAAAAAAAAAAAAAACTATTTATACAGTACAGTACTGCATGTCTCAGTTCTGTTTTCTACACTATTACACTTGGTCAAAATTTTGGGGATTGTTGGTGTTAGTCCAGATTTGTTGGTAGCAGTCCAGTTACAGCAATGAAATCTCATATCTGTGTTCTTATACACACAACATTTAAAGTTCTTATACACTAATGTATGTGCTACAATATATCAATGTTTAAATAACTATAATACTGATATGAATGTACATTGACAAAGAGACATTAAATAATCTAATGTGATTTAGGCAACATGCTATTATTTGTACAAATTAAATGTAAAAACTGACAGAAAAGCTTAGTTTATACATTTAGGCAGTCAAATTATATACATATTTACTTACAGTGTGCTGCAGGCACAAGCAATAAACTCCTAAAATCCTGAAATACTCTTTTTGTCTGCTATGAACTTCACAAGTACAACACATTTTCACTTTGTTTTCTTTTTTCAACACCAAACTCAGAGGAAAACTTGGAACAGTCCATTTCTTGAAGAAAAGGGGTGACTGGAAGAGTGCATGCTCAGAAAGGGGGATCTTTTAGATTAAATTTTAAGATTAGATTATATTCAACTTTATCGTCAATGTACAGAGTACAAGTACAGGGCCAATGATATACAGTTAGCATCTAACCAGAAGTGCAAATAGTCTTATATAAATATATAAATATACATTAAACATATTGTGGGAGTGCAATATATAATACAATAATACTGTATAAGGTGCAAATGTAAAGATAAAACAGAAGAGTATTATTTGAAAGTGGTCATAACAGTGGGTCACTGGTTTACCACTCTGGGTTTTGTGCCATGTTTTTGTTATAAAAGGATCTGCAATAATGCTGAATGTAGGGTTTCTGTGTTTGCTGAGACAATTCTTTTGGAGAAGTGGTAGCTCAGTGGTTAAGATGTTGGATTCTGATTGAAAGGTCAGGAGTTTAATTCTCAACACCATCAAGCTGTAACTGCTGGGCTGTTGAGCAGGACCCTTCACCCTCAACTGCACAATTCTGTTACATTTTAGTTGTAGTGCACGTTTATCAATATTGATGAAGAACACAGAGGTGATGCCAAAACTGAATACCCATGAAACTTATAGTCAATCTGACATAGAAACGTCAATCTTTCAGTTGTGTTTTTTAAACATTTATATTACACTTTTTTTTTTACACATTTATATTATATTACACTCAAACCCAAATTAATAATTTTATTTACATTGCCTATTTCTATTATCTACAATCTAGGAACAGAATACATTTACTATGCAAATAAATAATGCCTGTGATTTCCTGAACCATCTCCTTTTTTTGTAGATAGAGCATGAAAAGAACAGAAAGTTACAAGTGAAAATGTGTTAAACAGCAGTGGTGTACTTTTTATTAGTAAAGATTAATTAAAAAAAATAGAAAATTAGCAATGCACTTAATAAAGGTCCAGGATAACATACACATTATACTACACTTTTAACACCTCGGTTTCAGCATGCCACATTGCATGGTTTTTTTTGGTTTTTTTTTTTTTGGTTTTTAGTAAATACCGAGTGTAATTTGGTAAATGCTTTTAATGAACAAAGAAGTTTATCTGAGCTGTGCATAATTTAAAATCATATGCCCCCAACCTATGAAGTTACAAATAATAAAACCAGTTAAATTAATTGAAGATTATTAAAATAACACTTTTGCATTGGCCATTAAAAAGAAATCCATACATACCCCAAAGAATCAAAATCCACAGCTTTCTAGAGAATGAAAAACAGTATTCCTGATAGTTCTTCATTGCTGTGTTAGTGAACAGTTCTTCACTCTTACTGCAGCTGGACTGAAACAGTTTAAAACAAGTCTTCCTCATTTACTGTGAGGTCTTTTAATATATCAATATTTTCTTGTACAAAGACAATAATTGCATCTACAAAGTCATTGCATTGTGCAATGTATTCTCTGAAAGTGTGTCGCAGAGGCGGTCTTAATTCTCAAAGACTAATTATTATTATTAACTAATTAAGGTTATCTAAGATTGTGGCCAGTTGCTTAAAGCTCCAGTGGAGAAAATACGTCTGACTTTAAATTTTTTTTTTTTACTCATTTATTCATTCATTCATTCATTCATTCATTTTCTCCCGCTTATCCGTAATTCGGGTCGCGGGGGCAGCAGTCTAAGCAGACCCCCGCCTTCGACTGCTGCCCAATCCTCACAGCACCGTCCCTTACGGTCCCTCCTGCAGGTGGTGAGCCCACGGGAAGGCGGCCCCACGTCACTCCGACGTCACGGACCTTGATATTTCCCTCGTAAGGGACTTTACTCATTTATGAATATTTTTTTTTATGAAGTTATTATTTTCTCTAAATCTACTTAATGAAAATGTCCATTGTTAAAAGTACTACAAATATGCCACAAAGGTTTCTGAAACAAAATCGAATGAATATGCGGTCCTTAGATTCTCAAAATATCTACACTGGAGATCAAAATTAGAGAACAATTTATAAACAATTGAACAATTCTGAAATAATGTCATCTTCACTGCTCAACAGTTGAAGGAGTTTTTGTCCTGTCTATACCATGCTACCAGAACACCTTTTCCACAAATTAACATAAGGCATTTAAAAAAAAAAACATTATATTGCAGAAAACACACTGATCAAAATTAGAGAACAACAATGACTGTAGCATGGAAAAAGATTACAACAAAATTTTCTGAAGGTTACAACAGTCAGCAATTAGTAGGAAGTGTACAGGCCTCTGCTCTGAATGACTTCAGCACATCTGCGGCCACAGGACAGCACTAGTCTCTCACACTGCTCTGGTGTGATTTTGGTCCACTCTTCTTCCAGTCTCCTCCACAGTTCGGTGACTGTAGTGGGTTTCTTGGCCATAACTTCTCGCCAAAGATTTTCCAGAGGTTCTCTATTGGGTTGAGATCAGGACTCTCGGCAGGCCATGTCATTATTTCAAAGTTTTTAGTTTCAAGAACAGCTTTACCCGTTTTGCTGTGTGACATGGAGCGTTGTCCTGCATGAACACTGCGGGCTGATTGGGTGATGAACGCAGGGAAGGAACCATATGTTGTTGAAGAAGGTTCTGATAAACATTTGCATTCACTCTGCCATGTAGCTGTATAAGAGGCCCAACTCCTGCTGCAGAAAACATGCCCCAAACCATGACACTTCCTCCTCCACTTTTCACTGACTTCTTTACACACTTTGGGTTCAGTCTTTCTCCAGTTTGTCGCCGAACATAATGTTCCTAAATGTCAAATCAAGTGTATATATGCTGCACTAAACTAGCATGGTGTGAGTCCTTAAATACTCTGTAGCTGTAATTATATAAAATTATGTATCATTTAGTTAGTCAATGCAACAGTCTTTAGGGCTGTTAGATGTTCTGGAGCCCATTATGTCCTGGACGTTGTAGTTGAAGGCCTTTCCACAAATTAATGACACCTACAGGTACAAGTGTTCACTTTAAATTTTTCTTCTATTTTATTTGTGGTTTCAGTACTTCAGTTCAATAGTTTCAAACAAACTTTAAAAACTACATTTTAAAAGTACTCAAAGTTTATATGGAATGTACAAATTACTAACTAAATTAAATTAATAGTTACCGTAATTTCCGGACTATAAAGCGCACCCTTATATAAGCCGCTGAATTTGACAAATATTTTTATTTTTAACATAAATAAGCCACACCTGTCTATAAGCCGCAGGTGTCTACACTAATGTACTTTACACAGGCTTTAACGAAAGACACGTTACACACGGTGTAACGGGTGAAATATGTTGCGCTTCTATTAGGAGCATAGCGGTATTTTGGGAAAAGACCAGCACTGCATACTTCCGGTATTACTGCATGTGTGGAGACTGAGGATTATGTCCTTTTTATTTTCTGATGCTCATTTCTAAGTTTCTTTGACTAACCCATAACGCTGTTGCCAAGAAAAATAAAAAAGCACAAGTTTTGGAAACCTGTCTGTGCTTATATGATTTCTGTTGCAACTGGAGTTAGCGAGCTCTCCCTTCACCCAGACTCAACGCGTTACAACGGCTTGTATCTAAACAGTAGCCGACCAAGAAAGTCATTGTTCACTGTCTTCCTCCTTCCTTTCACAACTACAGTGGTACCTTGACCTACGAGTGCATTAATGTACGAGTTTTCTGAGGTACGAGCGGTCACTCGGTTGATTTTTTTTGCTTTGTTACGCGAGCAAAAAATTGAGGTACGAGCTCGAGACGCCGCTGCTAGATGGCGAAGCAAAGCCAGAAAGCGAAGATTGTGACAAAAATTAAGATAAGCAAAGAAGAAAAAGTAAAAATTTTAAAGTTTAGGGATACGTAGTGTACAGGAGTGATAGTAAAAAACGAGTTTTCCCTCCGCCTCCGCTTATCGCCTCTACCCCCCCTCCACACACACAGACACACACACACACACACCCCCACCGGCGTTTTCGTTAGCTCAAGTCGTCTCATCTCCAAGAAAAATACACTGAATAAAACCTTATTATATCTTTACATAATCTTTCTATTATATTTTTATACAAGATTTGTTATTTAGAAATGTATTTTCCAATTTAATAACATGAAACATAAAAACGGGGTGTCATTTTGAGGGTTGGAACGGATTAATGCCATTTTAAGTATTTTCAATATGGAAAACTGATTTGATGTGCGAGCAAATTGAGATACGAGCTCGTCCACGGAACTAATTAAACTAGTAGGTCAAGGTACCATTGTATTTCTCTGGGGAGTTCATCACACAGGTGAGGTGCGTTTTTTCGTTTCCGTTCGGAAATTTCATTGGTCTAATGTTATGGGGTTCAGTTTTTTGGCTTGAAGTTTGTGAAACCGGGAAAAACCCAGGAAAAATCCATAAATTAGCCGCTTCGTTGTTTAAGCCGCGGGGTTCAAAACGTGGGAAAAAAGTAGTGGCTTATAGTCCGAAAAATACGGTAATAGTTGAATTGAATAGAATTAATAGAACTTAGAATTAATATTAGATCGGTTATGGATAACACCATGGCCTAGAAGATCATATCACAGTCATTCAAACCTGCACTCTGTTCTGCCGGCAACACACGTAACATAATTAATCTTAAACAATATGGCAGTATCTTAAAAATATTCCTATCTATAAGTGTAATCAGGGCCGGCTCTAGACATTTGGTGGTCCTAGGCAAAATTTATATTGGCGGCACCCCAGCCGCCTTCCTTCCACAATTTCAGAATAAACAAGAAACCCTAGAAACTAACTTAATCTACAAACTAAGGACAGTTATTTTTATCTAATTGGTAAAGAGCCCTGTCTTACGCTGCCCGTCTTGATTGGTGAACTTGTGTCTGGGTTTGTCAGGGTTATAAAGGGCACCATCCAAGCCCGAAGCCCTCTGCCTATAGATAGCACCAGCCATGACTGTAGTGTATACATTATATTAAAGCTTTAATCATTTTTGACACTAAACTATGATGAGATGTCTATATATTAGATCAGGTTTATGTATTAAATTCTACTGATGAGAAGTGATAAAGACTCACTGTGTACTGAGATGTTGACAGATTTACTGCGTTCTCCAGATTCAGACTGACACCAGTAAACTCCAGTGTGTGATGGAGAGAGGGAGCTGATGTTACATGTAGATCCTGAAAGTGATGAACAATCAAACCATGTCTCATTGTGTGTGTATCTTCTCACTGTCCATCCAGTAGAGTTTCTCTGTTCTTCACAGCTCAGTGAGAGAGAGTCAGCAGTAAAGTGTTGAGTTCTGCTGGGATTGATGATCAGAGACACTCGGGGAGATTCACCTGTTAATGTATATTATTATTATTATTATTTTTATTATTATTGTTATTAACATTTATGTAGATATTTAAAATTATATTAAGATTAATGTTGTTTACATATCGGAAAGATAAAAGATGAAAGGAGTCACAAAGATCAAATATTTAACTATATACTGTACTTATCATAAAAGATGCAATCAATGACAATCATTCACAAAGTAAACAGTAGCTTCCTCTTTGAAATGCTGCAGTTTACTGTAACTGAATAAAACATACAAATACATTTCTTTATTTATCTCTCTGCCTGTTTTACACATAGTGATTCATGACAAAAGCTTAAACCGTCTCCTCTTCACTTATTCACACAAAGGCATGTAAATACTACTGCAAATACTACTACTGTACTGTACTCACCAGTAACGTTTACCCAGAGTGCATCACTGTAGTTTGTGTAGTAGACTGGGTTTCCTCTTCCAGCTCTGCACCTGTACTGACCTCCATCAGAGACACTAACTGAGCTGAAGAAAAAATGACCTGTTTCAGTCTCAGTCTCACGGCTCTGTGTGTCTTTCATCCAGTAAAACTTCCATCCAGCAGACTGCAGCTTCAGTGTACAGTACAGAACCACTGGATTTCCTGTCAGTGCAGCTCCTTTAAGATCTGATGTGAGTTCAGGTTTAGGTTTTTCTGTTAGAGACAAAACACAAAGTTCAGAACATTCGTTACTAATCACCACTTTACTAATGTCTCAGCTAAACAGTAACTCGGCTTACATATATTTTCTTCTCCTATATTACTTTTATTATTATTATTATTAACATAGTAAGGTAAGATAATCATGCTCACATTTATAGACTAATGGGAAACTGACCAAAGATCACAATACATAGGTAATAGATAATACATTCTAGAAGCAAATACTACTGTTAGAAAATTACTGAGTGACTGAAAAAGAAGTCTTATATTTAATTAGGATCTTACAGAGCCTTGTATTTGTATGTGAGGGAGCATATCTGTGGATATTTATTCTGACCATAACCCTCTAATGTTATAATATTTCTTACAGAACCTGAGAAAGCTGTTAATATCTACAGCCCTACAACTTAAATGTAAAACACATCAGATTATGTGATAGTGAACTGACCAGGCTGATTAGTGGTGTATACACACACATACATACATGCTGACTTACACTTGACCCGTTTTTCTTTTTTTTAACAGTTTTATTCTTATGTTAAATAAACTGTATTATGCTTGTGCTTCGTGTTGTGTGTCTCCCATTTTTGTCACAAAGAACACTTCTGTTTACCTGCAGAACAATTTTACAATTCAAAAGTCTTTACACTTAATTGCTGACTACAGTCGAGAAAAAGTAGTTTTACTACCATAACTCACTGTTTTACTGTCTCCAGCATGCAATTTACAAACAAGACAACTAGTTTTATTATTAAACAGCTAACAGGCATCAGTAAAACTCAACAACACAACAGAGAAGTCAAATAAATGTCCTTCAGTGTGTATGCATGCTTCATCTGCATTTCATAACACAGGGTAGACATGATTTTACAGTATGGATGTGTCAGAATTCCATCTCTATAGAATCCACAGTTTTTTTCTTGTGTGTGTGTGTGTGTGTGTGTGTGTGTGTGTGTATGTACATAAGGTAATTAAATATATCATCAGTAAGCTGAAATTCTGCATTGGCTCTTGAGTTCTCTGCACTTCGGTCAAATGGACATTCATTTGTTTACACAAAAAAAGCCACAGCTGCCCATTAGATCATTTCCTTTTTTTGTTTTGTTGTAATACGTTTTTAGTAAAAAATATGTTTATATGTTGTCTGTACTGATACATGTCATACCAGTGTGTGTTAACCTGTTATTTGTGAACCTGCAATCGGTTTACCTCATTCTAGTTTCCTGTCTCTAATCCCACAGCCTGAGTTTGTGCTGTTTCAGTTTGTCAATGAAAATAATGTGCATTATTTTAATGATGTTTCCTGTTCAAGCTTTTATTTTGCCAACATCCCTGAGAGCATCATTTTAACTGTATAGAACCAAACAGGGCTGACAAAATACTCAAGTCAACATGCTGTGTACACTAAACAAGCAAAATAGACGAGCCCAGTTTCATGTTTTTTTACACTTTGTGTTTGCCTAAACATAAATAAATCTGGTTATTGTCATCTTGCAGCAAACACACCAAAAAATACATATACATAATTAAAATGACTCAGTAGGAAGACCAACTAACATTCATCCATCCATCAGATTCCTTCATTTCTCCTCTCCATTTACTGTAAAACTCTAAAAGTAAACTAAACACTCTACTGAAAAATAAACACAAATACATTTTGAAAATGATTAAAGTATAAACAATGTACATTATTTAAAACATTTTACTAATTTGACTACAGTCTTATTACAAAAAAAAGTACATGTATGTAAATTTTCCACCACAATGAATCTTTGTGAGCTCGTTAGTGTAACGAGTTGAGTGCAATATAAATGTAATACATAATTTGCTTTTTCACAAAAATCCTGTATTGCTGTATTATTTCCGTTTTCTTTCTTTGAGTAATAAGGATTCATTTTGCTGTTTGCTGTTAAGAGACTTTTATTTTGAGATTCGCTCTTGTTGTTATGCGGACTGATATTTTGAAGTGAGCGCGCGCCCCTCGTCAGTTTGCATTGCATATGCTGGAGAGAGGAAGGATTTTGTGAGAGCTCTTTAATTAAAGAGATAATTAAGATTATTAAGTGTAGAAATCCACTTGATACCACTTTGTAAACACTTCTGAGACTATGAGATGTTCTGTTGTATGTTTTATGTGCAAGTGGATTTAGAATGTGAGGATTTATCGGATGTATGCAGTGTTAATGTGCTTCTGAGTTGTTAGCAGCTAACAAGTGTTGTATTATACAGGAATGCAGTGTCACAAAGTGCCCACGAGTAATTTATCTCCTTATTGACATTAATCCACAGAAGAGGAGTGTTGAATGGTGGTGAGACTGTTAATAAACCCTCTCTGGTGAACTGAAGTGAAAGTGTCCTGAGTTTTCCTTCAACACAACGCAGACGAGAGTAGCAGCGGTTAGCAGCAGACCGGCTACATTAGGATGTTATAATACTATACGATAGACTTTCATCTCATACAAATATAACAAAAACGTAATAATAATAATAATAATAATAATAATAGGAAGAAGAAAATAGGTGCATTGTGCACAGTGTGCAAAACAACAGCCAGACAATAGGCATGTGCATCATGCACTTTGCAAAATTCAGTCAGAAGTCATGTATAGAAAATATTAGAAAATGTCAGTAAAAGTCCAACAAAGATATTGATACACATCTGCTGCCTATGTGGTTAAACACCTATATAATATCATTTAGCAATATGCTTCAGATAACATATAACATTACTTATATTAGTTTAAATCCAAACTGCATACATGTAACCATTATTCAGCATTAATATAGTATAATACTCAGCTTTGCAAAGAATTTAGAGTACAAAGACAGTTCACAAAATCAATAATCATGCTTTAGAGTAAAGTGTAGCATATATAACGTTTAGCATACAGCATATGATCAAAAAGCTTGTAGATATAATACATGTTATAAAGGCCAGTGAGCAGATAAGGCTGATGGATTAGGATAGAGATTAGAAAAAGGAAAACCGGCAGGTGTAGAAGATAAAGGAAAAGTTCATGGTGAAAGAACAATAGTGTCAGGTCCTGAGGAATAGGATGGACCAGGATCATCTCCAGTTGCCATGGGGGAAGTTGGTGTATAGTTAGGAGAGACGGAGACTGGGGAAAAAGGCTCGATCAGCAGCTCGGGTTCAGTTTAAGTAGAGGCGTCACGAGTATGAACCGGAAGAGTTATTCGAGGTGGAAAATAGAGACGTATATGAGGACCAATAA
>JAAIIK010020080.1:0-11258 GCA_014706435.1 Silurus glanis | reverse complement strand
CACACACACACACACACACACACACACACACACACACAAGGCTGCATGGTGCCAAAGCATGAGGCTGGCACGCTGTTAGGGCCTGGCGCGCTCACACACACACACACACACACACACACACACACACACACACACACATTACGTAAGGCGAGTGCTGCTATTGGATCCCTGCTGGATTGCAGTGGCCTACTTTACCCGAACGACAGAGAGAGAAATCAAATCACTGCAACGAGAGCACAGTTACTTTAGAACACAGACACACCAGTTAAAACGTAACACACGCCATGAGAAGCTGCTTCCTTCCTTACAAAAGCTGTACACACTTTTACACCTTCACATACACTTCCGATCTACTTGAAAAGAAAAGAAAAAAGAGAAAAAGAAATACACAGTATGTTATTGAGGAAGCCTTGAAAATAGTGGCTCAGCCAGGTCCAGACTCAATGGGAGTGTATAACGACTGAGATATCACCATGATTGACAGCTCTATTGTGAATTGGTCATAGAAACCGGGAGGGCAGGCGATTAAAGGAAAGCAAACAATTCTGTCAAGAGCAACTCAAGCTCTGCGAACAGTCTCCACGACTTCAACCCTCGTTTCCTGAATGACACCGAAATCAAAACAAGCCGACGCGTTTGAGCTTTTGACAGCTTTCACCCTCTGGACATGTTGCAAGAGCCAAATCATTTCACAACATGATGTTGCTGAACGCTGCATTGAGAGAAAAAAAACAACAACAGTGTGTAAGGTGTTCAAATGAATTCAAATCAATTTAAAGGCCATAACACGTGAATTACACCGTTTAAATCCTCGCCGCACCAGTGGACTCTGGCGCACTGTGATGGGGGCGGAGATATCATGCAAAGAGGCCCCGCCCATTAGGATCGAACCGTTTCAGGACAGGGTAAAGGTTATCAGTCAGTAGAGCAATATATTGACTTGCTAGGGCTCTCCTGAGTCCTGAGAAAAGCACGTGTCATGAATGTATTTGCACGTGCACACTTTTGTGCAATGACAGGGAAATTCGTCTCTTCGCAAAACTCGCTGCCGCAACCAGCTTCATGCCTTTTTTGCACAACACGCTTACATTTCATACTTGCACAGCTGCACTTTATTTATTGGAAAATAATCATAAAAAAAGCCACACTTCAGTTTCGGCCTCTGTAGAATGTGAATGTGAAATACTTCAAGATGTGTTTTTTTGATTTACATTTTTTATTGTAAATTCTATTTCTAGTTTTCAATTTACTATAGAAAAATATAATATAAATATATTTAATTTCATAAAAATAAAAATGATAGTTTCTTGGTTTTATTATTACTATTTTTTAGTTCTCTTTATTTTTTTTAGTATTTATAATTCTATTTTGATTTCACTGATATTATATTTTATTATACAGGTAATCCCCAACCTACGATGATGTGTTACGATGAAGACCCCATCGTAACTTGGCTTAGTCTACCCAGAAGTCTTAAAGAATGATCGGTATGGGGTACTATACTGTAATGTGTTGAAAATGTAATAAATCACAGTACATAATTTAGCAAAAGTGAGCAATATACAAAAAAAACCTATTGTTTCCCCACGGACCATTAATTCTGTTGTACACCACCCGCTAAACTCTGGAGCGCTCTGGGATGCTGCAGAAAGAAAAATGGAGGAACGGGGGGAAAACAGCGAGGGCCGAGAAAACATTCAGGCCAAAGAAAACAACAGAAAGTTTTCAAAGTTTGGGATCATTTCAAACTAAAACAAAGAAAACACCATACATTGTTTACCTTTTTAAAGAGTCATTTGAAATAGATTTTTTTTTTTATTATTATTGTTTTTATATATATTTGCATTTGCATTTTGATGTAATATGGCAATGAAATGCACTAAATGGTTTTAGTATACGCAGATTGCAATTGAAAATCTTACTTAAAAGGAATATTATTTTCTCTTCTATATTTGGTATTGCTCTTTAATAAAGAAAAAGTACTTATCTGATTAACCGATGGAATAATCGATCGCTAAAACATTGGATAGCCGCAGCCCTGATTCACAGTAACGTAATGTATAAACTTTACAGTGTACATGTATGTGGCAGCGGGCTCATGCGCAAGCGCCGATTCGGGACGTTCCAATAAATCATACTGCGTATACGTTGCTTCTTCCTCTTCTTTCGGCTTCTCCCACTAGGGGTCGCCACAGTGGATCATCCGTCTCCATACCCCCCTGTCCTCTACATCTGCCTCTTTCAAACCAACTACCTGCACGTCTTCCTTCACCACATCCATGAACCTCCTCCTTGGTCTTCCTCTTTTCCTCCTTCCTGGTGGCTCCATCCTCAGCATCCTCCTACTGATATACCCCATGTCCCTCCTCTGCACATGTCCAAACCAACTCAATCTCACCTCCCTCACCTTGTCCACAAAACGTCCTACATGCGCTGTCCCTCTAATAAACTCGTTTCTAATCCTATCAATCCTCTTCACTCCCAATAAAAATCATCTTCAGCTCTGCTTCCTCCAGCTCCACCTCCTGAAGATGCTGAGATTTTCATGGGGAATGACGAGGATGGACAAAACTGCGCAAAACTTACAATATTTTAAATAGATTTGTCGTAGCAATATCGTCATTGTAAGCTTGCAAGCATATATAAATGTGAGGGCCCGGTTCTGGTAAGCATTTCACAGCATGTTGTACTTTGTATGGTTAGAAATGATATTTGAATTTGAATCTGAACCTCAACCACCACTGCCACATTTCTAACAAAAATTATTCACAGACGCAGGCATGTTCAATAAATATTATGTTCTTATAACCAAAAATGAATAGTTCCGCTATGATTATTACTGTTATTACTTACTCAAATGCCAAAGCAGCTGTATTATTATTATTATCACTATACTGCCACAGCAGCAGGTTTAGGAATAGCTGCAAGCCCTCTGCTCTCACTCATCTAAACTATGCACTAATGCTCTACTTGCACAAGAACTATTATCCTATTGCACTTTATTTTTGCATAACTGTTACAGTTTACAACTGCTAATAATCTGGCGGCTTTTCTCAACTGTCAATACTTTTAGTTAGCTTGTGAGATTTATTGCCATTTTTGCATCAGACTATTTTTATTGTCTCCGTACATGGACGGTGCACGACGACATTAAAGTTAAAGCTCAATCTTTATCTCCACCTTTATTAAACCGCAACGGGAATGATCTCATATAATATTAATGCACAGCAATTATTTTCCGGCAAATGCACAGCCCTTCAGTTACGAAAAGAAACTTGTTGGACTTGTTATACTGTATAGTCACTAGACATCAGGCAGAAATAAGGAATCTTTATTGTTCGGCCACCTGCTGGTTTCGTTTTATTCATTCAAAGATGTTTTATTTTTATTGGTTTACTTCAAAATTGATTTTCTACAAGGCTGCCCGCTCGCGATTTAATAGATTTCTTCCCCCGACTCCTACCGGTTAGCACATAGTCTATAAAATACTTCACAACATCTCTTCTATGCTAAGAGCACCAGTACTGATGCTAAATGATTTGCCGTAACGAGTCATAAAAAGTAAGAAATAGGTGTCATACCTCGACTGCACTTAGCAAGCCGTATACGTATAAGCTGATAAAACGATGACACATGGCATCAAAGGGCTTAGAAGAGTCACTGAACATTAACAGTCACAAGAGTATTATGACATCATGAGACTGTTATGACCCGGTTATGTCAGTGTTATGGCACAGGGACCATATTAAACCATACTAACCCTAGAACACAACAGGAGTATGTAATTTGGGACACCGATGTCGGTGCATTTTCCGTTCGCAATAGAACCAAAAATGTTACATAGCTCGCAAAATTTTTTACTTTTATGAACCCATGAACTTTACATCATTCCTGCTATTTTTATTCCATTTAATGAGATGAACATAGAGCATGCTTTTAATTTTTTTCAATCAATCAAGCATAAAATATGCGAGTACAGAACATTCATACAGAACATAATATTCTGGCATCTTGGAATTGTGATGAAATCACATGACGAATCATTCGTGTTAATAAAAAAGCGTCTCTTTCGCTTATCCGCTTTCCAACAACGAAATGCAACTTTCAGATTCATCCGCTTTAGACGGATATGTGCTTGGTGGTGAGAAAACGCTGTTTCAGTGTAGACAGAAAATCGACAATCGTAGGACCAGATGTATTCAAATTATTTATAAGTGTCAGTATAGAAGAGACTTTGAATCGACTCAGAAAAGAATTATATAGAATTACCACCTATTTCCTAGTTAAGATGAAATTCTAACTTATAAAACAAAACAAAACAAAAAACAAGCAAATTTATTAATAACTATTATGTGTTCCATTATATAAATATAGACAATCGTATTCATCTTGGCCTTTTGCTTTGTCTCTGATTTGCTTTTCCTGACAAACTTTCACTTCCCTTTCCTACATCAAATGAGCTGTACATTTCCTGCCAGCTTGTTCAGTGCAGCTGCAGAAGGCTGGAAAATTACACACCACGCTGCAGATTTCATACCCGGCCGGCGCGGCTATGAGCGGGAGTTTAAACTCCTACCAAAATATCAGTGCTACAGCACAGCGTGAAGTTAATTAACCCACAGAGCTCAAAGTTTATAAAAGAGGGAAACTGCAACAGAGAAACATTTGACGATGTAAATTGCTGGGGAGGTTTTTTCCGAACATTCGGTCACTCTGGAGTGAGAAATCTACCTTAAATGCATGTGCTCCCTGGGTGGGCGGGATCAATGCTTTATCTTCCTTGTCAATCACAGTGACACTATCCAATCATGGGTGTCTGTATATCGAACTGGGTTGATGGCGCTCTGCTCTGAGTGATGCCCGGGATGCAGCACGAGCAAAGAAAACAAACACGGTGAGCCAATTTGATCCTATTTTCCTTTTTTGGTTGGGCTAGCTACAGAACATACACCAGGGGTCCCCTAATTTTTTCTGTGAGGGCCACAAAATTTGTCCTTTCTTAAATGGAGATTTTTTATGATTTTATATGTATTTATTTTGCCTCCTAATGTAAATTTATTATTTTCTTATGCAGTTTTCAGGCAAATCAGCATTACTTTTCAAGAGATATATAGCCTATTAAAAGAGCATTATTACTATCATAATGACATTTTTTCATATACATTGTATATGCATATGGTTGGTGGGTGGATCTAACAAATAATGTACAGTGTACAATGTAGGCAATGTACAGTTTTTTCCCATTTTGTTATGTTACAGCCTTATTCTAAAATGGATTAAATTCATTATTTTGCTCAAGATTCTACAAACAATACCCCATAATGACAAGGTGAAAGAAGTGTGTTTGAAATCAGGATACTGAATCAAAAACAAACATAACAGTACATGTAAAATAGTACTGAACATTATTACAAAAATACTAAATAAAAACGTACTGAAGCATAAAAAATGTGCTGAAGGAAACAAATACGAATATATTCATTAATAAATATAATTATAAGTGTAAAAAAGTGTAAAAACAAAGAGCACGAGGCATCGGTGAAATGCCCCTAGAGGCCACTCTCATAATGACAGCGGACTGGAAGCCGGAAAAACTATTGGTATGGATTTTTGCAGATAGCCAATAGTTCCAGCAATCAACTATCAGTGCCTCAACCTCTTTCTGATATTTTATTTTAAAAGATATGACAAGCGTATGACATGAAACATGATATATTTAAACCTACAATTAAAAAATACATTTCAGAGGGCTATATTTTGGGGACCGCTGATATATACTACATGGAAACCTGACTCTTCCAACCATATGTGGTTCTTCCTCAAACTGTTACCATTAAGGTAGGTCTCGAGTGTCCTGCTATTGAGCTCTATAGAGCTCAAATATATCAAACACTATCGGGATGAATGTAAACGCTGCACACTTGCATTTAATGCATACCGAATAATATGATCAAAAACACATACCATATCGACCCAATCTGGCTAAATTGTGTAGACGAACAGAGATGCTCTAAAGAAAGAAAGAAGGTCGGATGGCAGGGGTGAATCTCATTTCTTTACGTCATTTCCTTTTTCCTCGTTTCTAAGCTTCTCTCTCTTCAAGCAAGCAAGAAAAGAAAACCAGGACAGGAGGAATCAAGGACAAACGTATTTTGGAAAACACTGTACACCACACACATTTAAACTATTTATCCTAAACAAGTTTTTACATCTGACTAAATATTTCAGTGGAGTTATGTTAGTTCCCAATATGAATTCAAGCATAATTAAAATGGAGTATTATTTACTGTCAATTTCAAACAGGTATCATTTGTGAATTCTGGGGGAAGGGAATGAAAGATAGCAAGAAAACCAGAGAGATGGACTGAAAAAAAAAGGTGAAAAAGAAAAAGAGACCAACTAACTGATAGTGAGAATGAAAGACAGGCAAAATAACACATGACAATCAGATTAAAAGAAAACAAACAGGCAGACAGCAAATGAAAGACAGGCAGGAAGAAAGACAAATAAGAGGCAGACTGGAAGAGATCTAAGTGAGAAAGACAGACAGAAAATGGACAGAAACATTAAAAAAAATAAAATTGTAGGAAAGAAAAAAAGAACCTATTCTTTTGATGACTTTATGAGCTTAACTAAAGGAGGCAGAAAAAAGTCTCTCTCTCTCTCTCTCTCTCTCTCTCTCTTTTATACACACACACACACACACACACACACACACACACACACACACACAAATGAACGAGAAATAGCAAAAAGGAGGAGGATCAGGAATATGAAGGGGAGTGGCTGAGAGAAGCTCCTCTCATCTGAAATGGGAGAGCAGATTAGAGAAGAGAGGGAGGGAGGGAGGGAACAGGGGAAGAAGGCATCATCTCATCCTAAATTACAAGCCAGAAATCAGAGAGAGAGACTTTAGTGAAAGAAAAGAAAAAAAAAAAAAAAACAAGAGACTCGGTCTGACAGAGAAAGTGTGAATAATAAAAATAAGTGGGACAGAAAGAGAGAGAGAGAGAGAGAGAGAGAGAGAGAGACAGAGGGGAGGAGGGAAACTCAGCTCCACTCATAAGCTCATTCTGCCTTCACTCTGAAACCATCCGTTTCCGGAAAGCTGATCACGTTCATAAATCTTTAACATGGAGGGCCACTTCAGAGGGCCACTGGGAGAACCCTCCATCATACACACGCTAAAAACGTGAGAAAGAGCTGAGAGTGAGAGAGGAGAGAGAGAGATCTGTTTTCCTTTATTCTTTAAAGACATGCCACATCTTTTTAAAGCCATCAAATATAATTACACTGACAATACAACTAAACATGAATCTATTAGATGCTTTCTCACTATCTTTTCAGTCTGCATATGATACGCGTACACACTACATTCAAACGATTTTCAGCTTTAACTGTTCTTACTGCTCAGCTTTTAAAACTATTTCAAGTCACAGATCACACCCTGGTGATTCATTTGCATCATTGTATACTATTTGGCAACCTCCTGAATGTGCTTGCCTCACACAAAAAATGGACACACACACACACACACACACACACACACACACACACACACACACAGAAACGTACTGACGTCAGCATACAGATTAAAATGGCAAAATACAAATTCATGTAAAGAAATTAATTTGCTGTATTTTTCTAGGGATGGGTGATATGTTAAATAAAAAACTGCTTAATAAAATGCAAAAAAAAAACCTTTTGTTTATATAAAAAACGTTATTTCACGAAACCTGCCATATCTCAGAACCCTCACTATCAAAAAATTGTCCATAATATAGATATTATATTGGTGCCCCAGCTCTACTAGCCATTTTGTCCTTTAATTAGAACAACAGTACATATAAAGGGTATAAAAAACATAAACATTATAATATATGCGACCAATTCGTAGCATGCATAACTGATATAGCAAACGAGAGGAAAGTAAGCATATTTAAATCGACACATGTGATGAGAGAAGCTTTGTAAAGTATTGTTAAATAGGGAAGTAGTAGTTTAGTGGTTAAGGTATTCAGAAGGTCAGGAGTTCAAATCCCAGCACCGTAAGCTGTCACTGCTGGGTCCCTGAGCAAGGCACTCAATTGCTTAATTGTATAAAATGAGATAATTGTAAGTCGTTGTGGAATAGGGCACCTGCCATCGGCGTATTAGTGTGCGGAAATCCATCTGCTTTGATAAAAAGAAATCACGCAAAAGATCGCTCAATGGATCCCAGCGCAGCACAGATCCCAGCTAATCGGTGCTAATTAAAGGTTCGGGGTCACATGGCTTCGTCACATGGTCGATGCTGGGAGGCAAAAATGCTGAAAAAAAATGTGGGGCAAAGGCGAAGTCAATCAATTCGATTCTACAATAGGTCTGTTCTCTAGAGGCACACACACAAAGGCAATGTGACAGAAAGATGGTGGGACAGGAAAAAAGCGATTGGGAGAACGGTAGAGGGGGAAATTCCAGACTAAACACCTACATGGAGCCATATCACAGGATCAGGATCAATCCACTGTTTCCACTCAAAGTGTGGGATTTTTGCACAAGGGCAAATCACTCGAGTCGAGATCTAGATTGTTATTTCCAGCTTGCGATGGTGCAATACGTACCATGAAACCTCATGGCCAACATGCACTCTCCGTGCCAGCAGGGGGCGGTATTCATAGTCACATTTATATTCATGCAAATATGGAAAAATGAATAAAAATAGAACGAGTTAGATATAAATTGAGAATCTTGATTTTTGAAGCCAGAAACTGTGCAAGAATGATACTTTTGCACCCAGCAGCATTGTAAATGCCAACAGGAATATATAGATTCAGATGACGTGCCATTTCGAAGCTTGGTCTTGAATGTTTTAAACTTTACACACAGCACATCAGGATTGAAAAAAAACCCGTTGGTTATCGCTCACCGGCGTCGTTATGTATGCACAGGAAATGACATGGGCATCCCTCACTGCATGGAACTGGGAAATGAGCCGTAATGAATTATTGAAGGTGAAATGCATTTTAATAGGCGCCGCAGATGGTAATGGACTAGAGAATAAGATGTGGCTGCATAGTGGGGCAGAAAAACTAGTTAATGGGAGCTTCGGCAAGTAGGTCACTGAATAACATTGTATATAATAAAGCTGCTACACGAAGAAGAAAGTGAGCGACGCTGTATTACGTTCGAGCGTGACGCCTGAAACCTGCTACACGCCGTCACATTAGGAAATCGTCAATATTCTATGCTCTGAAACAGCCAGGAATATGACACGTGTATGGGAATGATACATATACATGTAGTCCAGACATATTTTTCAGGCAGCCACAGCAGGTGGATATTCAATTGAATATTCATATTAGATGAATGTTGATAAGAAATACAGCAAGTTTCATTTATACAGAGACTTTCTCACTCTCAAGACTGTTCTGTATAGCCAAAGTAGTGTGTGTGTGTGTGTGTGTGTGTGTGTGTGTGTGTGTGTGAGAGTGAGAGAGAGAGAGAGAGAGAGAGAGAGAGGGGGAGAGAGAGAGAGAGAGAGAGAGAGAGAGAGAGAGAGAAAATACAGTTTTTAACATTTAGGGGGAAAATATCAAGAAGGGAAAGTGGAAGGAAGAAAGGAATAAAATAAAGAAATTTAAAAAGAAAATAAAATAAAACTTGAAAAAGAGGTTGTATCAAATGAAAAAGGGAAAGCAAGTGAAAAAAAAAGAAAAAAGGTAAGAGAAATGGAAAAAAGGAAAAGGGAGGAAATTGAAGTAATGGGGAAAAAAGAGAAGGAAAGAGAATAAGTTAAAGTGGATGGATGGAAGGAAGGAAGGAAGGAAGGAAGGAAGGAAGGAAGGAAGGAAGGAAGGAAAGAAGGAAAGAAGGAAGGAAGGGGAAAGCATTGATGAATTGCTAGATGGATGGGTGAATGAATGTATAAATGAGATGGTAGGGTGAATAAATGAATTAATGAAGAAAAAGAAGGAGGTCAAATTACATTAAGAAAAAATAAATAAAAGGAAGGCAAAAGGGAAAGAAAAGAAAAGGAAAGGAAAAAAGGAAATCAAAAGAAGATGCAAATAAAAAGGAAAAGAGAAGAGAATTTGTAAAAAAAACAAAAAAAACAAAAAAAACAAACAAACAAGGGAAATAAAAAAAAGGTAGAGGAAAAGAAAATAAAAGATGAGGAAAATGAGAGAAAGAAAGGAATGAAGGAAGGATGGAAGGAAGGAAAGAAAGAAGAAAAAAGCTTGGATAAATTGCTGGATGGATGGTTGGATGGATGGATGAATGAATGAGAGGAAGGAAGGAGGTAAAATTACAAAGAATGAAAAAAGTAAATGAAAAAGAAAACAAGACAAAAGGGAAAGGTAGGAATAGGGAAGGAAAAAGAAGGAAATAGAAAAAAAAGGAAATCAAAAGCAGAAGCAAATAAAAAGGCAAAATGGCTAAGAAAGGACAAGAGAAATAAAAGGAGGAGGAAAAGGAGATAAATGAAGAAAAAAAGAAAGGCAGGAAAGAAGGAAGGAAGGACGGAAGGAAGGAAGAAAGGAAGGAAGGAAAAACAAAGAAATTCAAAATTAAATTAAACAAGGAAATGTAGATGAAGAAATTAAGGAAGGAAGGAAGGAAGGAAGGAAGGAAGTAGGAAAAGAAGGAAAGAAGGAGAAAGAAATTCAAAATCAAATAAAAAATAAAAGGATGATGAAAAGAAGTTAACGGAAGGAAGGAAGGAAGGAAGGAAGGAAGGAAGGAAAGAAGTAGCGAAGGAACTAAAAGATGAAACAGCATTCACTCTTTGTGTTTCACTGTAAAAGATTCTTCCTTTAAAACATTTTTAAGAGCATATACTTGATAAAGTTCAGTGCACCACTCTGATGTGTAGAGTCTGTGCTTTAGGGGACTTCGGTTAACTCCAGAAGACGGCGTAAGGAAGCTTCGTCCTGTTCTCCTGCACGCACTACCATCACTACCTGCACGCACACACCAGCTGGCGTTGAAACAGATTAAAAAGTGCATTAAAGCGTCCATGAAACGGCACAAAGGCGGTGATCTGATTCTGCCCGAGACGTGTAAAGGGGTCCGACCTTCCCTCGCGAGAGACAACCGCATTTACACAACGCCGTACCTCCGCACGTTACCAAATCAATCCTTAACAGATTTGGTGATTATTGATGTGGGACATATGCAATCCACGGGGCTCCAGGATCTCCGGGATGAGTCATTCATTTTAAATAGATAAATTACAATTTGAGAATGTACGAACCTTCTTGTGTCTCCACCTATAT